>CAUYRT010093095.1:0-36704 GCA_963574885.1 Lepilemur ruficaudatus | reverse complement strand
AGATAAAGGAAGGATATGGTGTTTTATCTCTTTGGAGTTTAGGGTTAGACCTAGGATTGAGGCCAAGTCTTTGCAGATTCCAACTCTGACAGCTGAAAATTGTCTCACCTGGTTGGTTAGATCTTTAAGCAGCTATCAAATCAGCTGAATATTTTATGTGCAAAGATTTAGGTGCTACCAGTTAATTTCTTTGACATCTATCTTCTCAACCCTGATTCATATATAGGGGATGTTGTTGTTAAAAGCATAGAATTTCTTTTCCGGGACAGTAGCTACAGTCTTAGGAATCCATGTGTTCTAGTTTAAGGCCCCTCCACCATCAGGACAGCAGTCACTGAGTGGATAGGTGGTTGAAAGGGTTTTTCTTTGTATACTAGAGTTTTCCATAAAGAAAAGAAAATAAAATACAAAGATTTGGTTCAACAAGAGGAAAATTTGACATCAACCCTATCCTCTGAGCTAGTGAGTTGCAGAAACCCTCTCTTTCCAGCCATTTACTGATTTTGAATCCTATTTATTTTCTAAAAAGAGATTAGTCATGTAGCAGTTTGTATACTGAAACTGTAGAATTTGCCACTCCAAAGAGATGTGGAAATGCCTTTCTATGCCTCTAACAAACAGTAAAAGATTGAGCACCCAGAGCATCTATTGTAAGTGAATAATAATAAATTAAGATGAAGGGAGACACAGAGAATCTACACCAGGCATGGCCAAGGTGGAGGTCATGTGTCAACCCTCAGCTTTCCGTGTCTGCTGTGCAGGCCCTGACAACGGATCACTGTGCTCTTTTCCCGAAACACAGAAGGTGATCTTGAAAGCTTAATTTAAACTGAGTCCTTCCAGGCAGCCAGAATGACCATCTTGGAGTTGGTATTCATGTTAAAATGTATTATATTTGTATTAGTTTTGTTTTTATTGCTGTCCTAACAGATTACCACACAAGTAGTGGTTTATAGAACCCTAATTTATTATCTTGCAGTTCTTTAAAGGTCTCAAGTCCAAGATGGGTCCCACTGAGCTAAAATCAAGGTGTGGGCAGGGCCGTGTTCTTTCTCAAGGCTCTAGGGGAAAATCCATCTCCACTCATTCTGGTTTTTGGAAGAATCCAGCTCCCTGCAGTTGTAGAATTGAGGTCTCTGTATCCTTGCTGGCTGTGAGCTGACAGTCATTCCCAGACTCTAGAGGCTGCTGCGTTTTAAAGATCATGGCCCCTTCCTCCATCTTCAAAGCCAGCCCTCGTGGAGTGAGTCCCTCTCAGGGCTTGACCTTGACTCTTTCCTGTCTCCTCTCTGTCGCATCTGCCTGATGGACTCCTCTTTTGCTTTTAAGAGGAGTTTGTGTGATTAGATTGGGTCCACCCACGTAATCCAGGATAGTCTCCCTGTTTTAAGATCCATAATCATAATTCTATCTACAAAATCCCACTTGCCAGGTAACAGAACATGCTTATGTCTAACACTAGGAGGCAAAGATCACAGGATATAAAGTCCCATCACCCTATTCATTCACTGCGCCCACTCTAAGTGGACTGATGCTATATATACATTTATACACTGCGCACACTTTATTTGTGTCCTGGGATTAGCCACCTCCATTTTCCTGCACAATTCCCAAAGTCAGAGGCTGGAGCATCTGGAACCACCATCCAAGGTGGGAGGCAGCCCAGGGTATTCAAGACTCACCTCCACCTGCCTTTTGAACCTCTCCTTTCATAGGCTTTACTGGCATTTGGCTCATCCTCATTTAGGTCCAGCCGTGGAGATTGGAACGTTATTGGAATGACTGTCTTAATAGCACTGACCCTTATAATACTGTTTTATTATCTACTTGTTCAGTGGATTTCTACTCACAACATGTATACAGTAAGGTAACGAGAATGTAAAAGTTATTAAAACAAGAATCATTTCTATATGTCGCCTAGGTGTGGAGTAAAACACATGGGTGGATGAGTGAATGAATGTCTCTAAAGACCCTTGGGGATGCCTGCAGCAGACGATCTTGAGGCCCTGATGTTTTTGGCTCATCACTCACTTCTGTACGCCAAAGGGTGCTTACTGCAGACACCTATGAACTCCCCCACAGGGGCTGTTTTTCTGGCTACGGGATCTGCTCCACTCATGCTCAGAGCAAGCCAGAGCATCAGGGCATCAGTGCCCCTGGAAGAGGCACTCACCTCTGGATAGACAGGGATTTCCTGGATGAGTGCCCAGCTCCCTGACCCGTTGGGCGGGGCGACTCTCAGGTGTGTTCTACCATCTGCCAGAGTTTTACAACGGGACGGAGCCTCAGCCGCTCATAGTGGGCACTTGCTTCTTAACAGACTCTTACTGGCTTCATTCGGTTCCATGTCTCACTTTTCCATTCCCCACCTGGGATTTCCTGACATCATCTCTCAAACATGCAGTTTGCACTTGAATTTTACCCCAGCTCTGCTTCTGGGGACTCCACACTAAAACAGTACCTTCACCATGAAGAGAGACCCCCTAGCTCAACAATTCCTTCAGGCGAGCTTTCGTGAGTAGCGGATGTTCCATCACGCTGGCTTCATGCATTCGGCCTTTTTTGCCCACACCCCTTTTTCTCCTCTCCTGTGTAACACATCACTGCTGTTCTTGTGGGCATTCTTGGACCAGTGAATGGGTTTGCATGCGACTGCAGCTTGGTTATTGACTCATACTGTGTTTGTCAACTGCTAGGAAACCTGTGCTGGGCTGACGGAGTGATGGAGGCACCGGGTTTTGATGGGACAATGTCCTGCTCACGTGTGAGGGGACCCACGTATTGGCAGCTCCGCTGTGCGCATTTCCATTTGCCTCGGTGTGATTTCTCATTTACAGGTTGCTTCAGCAGTGTGGATGCTCTCCTGGATAGGAGACATGGAGGCATGATTTCTGAAAGCCCGTCTGCCTACAAGGGAGCCCACACACACACAGATACATGCACTCACAGGGTATTCTGCCGATACCAATTTAGAGATTGAAATATCTTTTTGGCAATTCTTATAGTATTATTTTCAACGGCTGTATATTCTTAATCTTGATTGCATATATGTTTTGACATCTTTATGCCAAAGGCTTGTGTTTATGGATGTCTCAATTAAACATTGAACTCTTTTTGAGGTAGCTGAGTTAACAACATTTAAGTGGTTTTGATTAACCTGGGTTTGCTTATTTGCTCCGAAACATTCTAATGCAGAGCCGTCTCCCTTGGCATAAAGTGACTTGGGAGCACAGCCCTAGGAAACATAATTTTTTAAATAGCCGAGAGCATCATATCCAGAATGTTTCTGAAAACTTGCCTCCAACTAAAGATCTGAGGTTCAGCCATCCCTCCTGCTCCCTCTCAGCTATTCAGGTGGTGCAGATTGAGAAATTGGAGCCTAACTGTATAGACACCGAATTTATTAAGGTTGACAAACTCAGAGCTGACAAGACTGTGGTTGGGGGGGAGGGTGGATGTTCATGAGCCAGTGAGCAAGACTCAGTGTGGAATTTGGAAAATCCTTGGTGCATGCAGTTTTGCCCAGAGTGGCATGTTGTCACGTTGTCCTCCAGCTATATTTGCCACTAAGAGAAATGAACTCCTAATAAACAGCATTGCCCTTCGCGAGTGTATCATACCCAGAGAGTGAAAAACGAGGGTCTCGTCGGATTTAAAACATTGCAGGCTCTTCACCATCTGAGCTTCTCTGGGGCCACCCTAGAGCTTCCATCCTGAGACATAATTGGTTCTTTGGCATCACAGAGGAATTATGTTGTTGTAAAAGCTTTTGTCTTACTTTCCATTATTTAAAAATATTGGGGGGGGGATATAAATGCTTTTGTTACATGGATGCCTTTTATAAAGCTTAAGTTGGGGCTTTTATTGTACTCATCACCCAAATAGTGTTCATTGTACCTGATAGGTAAGTTTTTACCCCTCACCCTCGTCTTGATTTCTAATGACCTTTGCATCCCTTTGCTTTTAATTAACTTATTAGTGTATTTATTTTACTTATTTTTAGAGACAAGATCTCATTCTGTGGCTCAGGCTGAAGTGCAACAGCCTGATCATAGCTCACTGTAGTTTCAGACTCCTGGGACCAGGTGATCCTCCTGCCTGAGTCTCCAAAGCAGCTGGGACTATGGGCATGCACCACCATGTCTGGCTAAGTTTTTTTTTTTTTTTTTTTGTAGAGACAGGGTCTCACTATGTTGCCCAGGCTGGTCTTGAACTCCTGGCTTCAAGTGATCCTCCCTCCTTGGCCTCCAAAATTGCTGGGATTATAAGCATAAGCCATTGTGCCTGGCCCCTAAAAGCTTTTAGTGAGCATCTGCTGTTTTCACCACGAGGAAAGTAGTTACATTATGCTGTCAAGGGCTGTGCCTTCTACTAGATGGTGTGACATGTAGATACAAGTAATGCTAATGCGAGGCAGAAGAAAAGACCATTCCTTAGGCATAAAATGAGATATTATGAGAGCTCAGAGAAGAATAATAAGCCCTCCTAGCTGCAAGGACTGGGGCAGATCTTTTGAAAGACGTATCTGTTGTTTTCCCAATTTTGAAATATTACCTGAGCTCTAAGTCTTTATGCCTGCAAGGCTACTGTTTAACTTACATATCACTTAGGCATCTTAACATCAGTATACCCAAACCTACACTCATCAACTCGTCCCTCTGTGTACACACACACACACACACACACACACACACATCACATCAATCTGGTCTCCTTCCCTTGTTGTGAAGAAGAACACTTCCTAATTCAGGTGCTCAGGCCAGGACCTGAACCATGAATCTCAACTCCTGCATCTTCCTCTCCCCCCTCCTTGAGGCTTGAGACTCCTGGTATCTCCCACATCTGTGAATTCCTCTCCAAACCTTCTCTCAGGAATACAGCTAGGGTCACCATGATTTCTCAGCTAGGTTGTGCCCATGTTGTTCAAACTATCTGACCTGTTTTCTAGCCTTGCTCCCTTTTAGGGTAAGCATATATCCCAGGTTGCCTGGAACAGTCCTGGTGGCAACTGTGGTCCCGGTATTATTATTAATAGTACTTCTGTCCCTCCCAATAAAGTTCTTCTTTGGAGAGTCAATTGTGATCACCCAACCTTTCATTCATTCCTCAGGACCAGAATGACCTTTCAAAAGCTTAATAAATGCTACTCTTTTTCCTCATTTGTTTTCGTGCTCATCACCTTCATTATACGTACCCATGACCTGTTGTGTTTAGTTTATTTATGGGTTTGCTTGTTCATGTTCTCTGTGTCTCTCTCTGTCTCTCCCTCTGTCTCTCCCCGCTCCTTCCTTCCCTCCCTTCCTCTCTCTCTCTCCTCCCTTCCCACTTGCTTTAGGTTTAAGCCCATTAGGGCTGAGAAGATACTTACTTTGTCCATAACTCTACTCTCTAGTGCCTGTAACACTGTAGGAACTTAACACATTTGCAAATACTGGTGACTATTACTTTTTGTTGTTAGTGCAGTGAAAGGAAGCAGTATGTGCACCAACAGCATAATTTGGCCAAAAGACAGCCTTTATCCCCAAGAGTTGTCCTAGGACTATATATCAGAATGCGTCAGAGGATCTTCTACTTTGGACCATGGCAGGATGACGTCTACCATAAACAGCTTTAAAACTGGACAAAATATATGAGGCATCTGTTTTCAGGCAATGGGTACCCAGGAGCACAGCACTGTGACCCTTCAGGGCATAGAGACATGTGAGATGAAATCCATAGACACCCAGCATTACGCCTGGGAGAGATGTCTCACCATGGGTGCAGAGCCTACATCGAGAGCGGGAGTTGCTATGAGCTAACGAGGTGAGGTGTTGGGGATACTGAGGCAGCTGGCGTTGGTGGAACGACAGACTGAGAAGGACAGAGCTGTGTGGGAGGTGGAAGTCTCCACGCCCTGGTTCCTTGGCCAAGGGATGGGCTGTGAGGGTGCAGGGGAGGCTCGTGAGTCCTCACAGAGAGAACGAGCTGGGAGGCTGAGGCTCGAATGGCGATATTGGAGGTCATGGACTTTCAGTTGAGACTCCAGAAAGATCAGATGTCAGGAGTGAGGAGAGATCTTGGAGTCAGCAAACTCTGCCCCACAAGCCCCATTTGGCCTGTAGCCTGACTTTGTACAACCCCAAGCAAGAATATTTTAAAACTGTTTTTAAAGAGTTAAAAAATAAGAATATGCGGCTAACACTGTATGTCTGTCACCTGCAAAACCTGAATTTATTTTTTATTATCTGGCTCTTGTCAGAAAACGTTAGCCAACCCCTGCCCTAGAATGAGGGCCATGCCCTGTGTCTGTCCACAAATCCAAGGAAGATCTTCCCTAACAAAGGATAAACATGAGCCTGGCTGGGTCTCCAGAATGTGCCAGTTATTCAGGTGCAGCAAGAACAAAACTATTGATAAGCTGCTGTTTAAAGGAAGACAATGTAATTCAGACCCCCTAAAATTTGTCCTATATATCGAACCTTCTACAATTGAAATGTCTAGTGTAACAACAAAAAGTAAATGCTAGATACGTGTAAAGTAGAAAAAAATTGGACTGACAATGTCGAGCAGGGGCTGGGAAGCTACAGCCTGCAGGACACCACCTGTTTCTGTGAATGTCCTTATTTCACGGGGCACAGCCCTTCCCTCGTTTCCGTCCTGCCTGTGGCTGCGTTTGTGCCGTGATGAGAGGGACTGTACGGACCACAGAGCCCACGCTGCTTATTTCCTGACCTGGCAAGCAGATACTTTCAGACCATTCGTTAGGAGAAAAAGTCGTCAATAAGAAAAGGACCGTAAGATGACTCAAATGTTACGATTAAAGTAGACACGATTTTAAAACTATAATTATAAATATTGAAGGATTTCAAGGCAGTGATGGACACAATGAGTTCACAGATGGGAAATCTCAGGAGTCAAATAGACGTTGTGAACAAAACCAAATTGAGATTCTGGCACTGAGAGGTGTAGTGTCTGAAATGTAAACATCGGATTGTACAGTGCTGAGTAAGGAAATCAGTAGACGTCAAGATAGAGCAGAGTAGAGCTGGGGACCACAGAGAAGAAAGACATTAAATTAAAGCCTCCATGATCTAAGGGAGATGTTAAGCATTTAATTACATATACTTGGATTTTTGAATGGAGAGGAGAGACAGAAAATGAGATGAAAAACTATTTGAAGGGATAAAGACTAGCATTTTCCAAATCTGGTGAAAACATCAACCTGTAACACAGAGAGTTTGGGGGCAAAAGCAGTATAAATAGAAAGAAAAAACATACCTAGGAACATTATAAAGGAACTGCTCAAGGCCCGGCGTGGTGGCTCACGCCTGTAATCCTCGCACTCTGGGAGGCAGAGGCAAGGCCTGGAGTTCATTTGAGACCAGCCTGAGCAAGAGTGAGCCCCCATCTCTGCAAAAAATAGAACAGTAAATCAGCCGAGAGCATGGTGGTGTGCAGCCTGTAATCCCAGCTACCTGGGAGGTTGAGGCAGGAGGACCTCTTGAGCCCAGGAGTTTGAGGTTGCAGAGCTATGATGATGCCATTGTACTCCAGCTGGGGTGGCAGAGTGAGATAAATAAATCAATAAACTTATAATAAATAAATAAATAAGGAAACTGCTCCAGACCAAAGATACACAGAGTACATCTTCTTTAGGAAAAAAGATCTATATTTGTCTACTGTGCGACATCTGCTCTCTGTAAGGAGTGCAGGTAACTAAGCCTTGTAAAGCCACCCCCCAGTGAGACATTGTGACAACTTCTGGGATTGGCAGTGGTGAGGTTGGGAAGAGGCCGGAGGACTCACTGACAGTAGCAGCAAAGGGACGTCAAAGAGATTTTTTAAAAAGGACAGAAAATGGGCAGAGTGACTCACCAAAGTGTGGAGGGGGCATAGGGCAAACTCTACGGTGGCCAAGACGTGGTTCCCTGCTTTTAGAAACAACTACCGACGGAGCTGAGGCTGAGGAGGTGACCTCGGTACTGCCCTGCTGCCCAGGTGTAGGCTGCAGCGGTCTGGCATACGCAGGGCGTCCTCTCCTGGGCAGCAAAAGTGAAAGTGCTTCCTTGTTCAGTGATGATCAAAGTCTTCAAATGCAACTGGTTATTTATTTTAGTTAATAGTTACCTATAAAGCTCTTGTGCAGGTGGCCAAAAAGAACTCTAGTACAAGTGTTGTGACGTAGAAAACATCAGTTTTTGCGTTGTCTTGGGACAATTTTTTTTTTTTTTTTTTAGCATACGTGATTGAAAAAAATAAAACAGTTGCCAATATTTAAAAATCTGGAGGTTTCACAGAAATAACCAGATTTCTGGCTTCTCTTTAAAATATCAAATTTTTTTTTTAAAAAAAAAGGACAATAAAAACCCAGGCAATTTGGGGCTTGTCTGTCAACATGGAAACAATTTGTTGTGACTGAATAACCACTGCTTTATTTAGAGGGCAGGCATACTTCACTTTGCCACGGTCCTCACCCTTCCCTATTGCTTCCCACACTGTCATCATATGCCAGTTGCTATTCATCTTCAAACTTGTGGGTTTATTTTTTTTTTTTTGCCTTGTAGTAGAGTTAGGTGGGAAGGAAACAGTTTATTTTACTCAAGTCTTTGTCAAAAACAGAAAAAAATTTAAAAGACCAAGAAGTATCACACGGTCAAGGAAAAAAAATAAATAGAATAAGAGATACCACATTTCTTTGTGGAAACGTAAAACATTTTCATATGTCTAATATGCAAAAATCATGCCATATACTTTCTCACATCACTCAGCTAGAATACCTGAGTCCAAGACTCCTGCAAACATTTGAATTTCTTCAAATGGTTGAAGTAGTTATAGTTTATATTTGCAAATAAAATTCTTCATCCTAAAAATATGCATTCTAACAAAAATTGGAAACAGAGAAAGTATAAACATTTCTAAATACCACCTTCCCATGCCCAACCAAGAGACTCACTTGAAACAGTGTGTGCACGCTCTGGAGTCCGCACTTTAAATTTCCATTGCAATGTCATGGTTGAGATGCCCACTCATGTACCGCCTGTGATCCCTGGGGGTGATGAATGACACCGTATCTTGTATAGCTTAAGTAGTGTCACCTCTCTTGAGAGCAGTGAACAGACTGCTGGTTGTTGTCTTAGTTAAACACTTACTTTCTAACAATTTTCCAACATTGTGTTTCGAGAGCAGCTTGGAAGTATGCAGTGTGATTGGGTATGAGTGGGAGGGGTGGGCAAAGGCATCCGTCTGATTTCTCGGAGCAGGGCCATTTAGTAGACGATACCCGAGAGGTTTTCTATGCACAGACTTTTCCTGATGCACTTATAATTTTCTGCCCAGAAATCTCTTCAAGGCCTGTGGAGTTTTAGCTCTGGGGGAATTATTCCTCCAAGCAAGCGGCTACCCAGCTGCACACGTAACTTTCCAATCAGGCTAGTCCTTGCTCAGACAATTCATGAGGGGAAATCTTGGCATTGGTGGGCAAGGTCCTGACAGCCCAATTGTTTCAGAATATATCAGTGATATCCATGTTTAACTGACCAAAGTAAATGCTATTTTGCAAACTGCAGTGAGTTTTTTACATGATGAATTTTCTTATGAAAGTCGAAATGGGAATTTCAGGTTAGTGTAGGCTGTGAAGTCAGTGCATTTATTAGCATCAGGAGCACAAAGTCTCCAAGATGAACTAATCTGTGAATAACGGTGCCATTTGTAACATCGTAAACACGGGACTAATGGGGAGATGGTACAGTGGAATGCTGGTATTTGCAACCTGTCATCATATTAGTACAGTGATGAAATTTGCTACTAAGTTCCTTGGCAAATATTCAGTATCATGTTTGTGCCTTCTTGTTATAATTTGTACCATATTAGCAGCATCTTACCATATTAGTGACTTTAAAATGCTTTCAAAATTACATCTCTTGGGTTGATGGAAATGGAATGTTCTGAGGTTGTGCAAGTATTAGTCATATTAGACTTGCCCTGTTAGCAGCTTCCCCTTGAACTGATACTTAAATGAGGTTTTAATATACACAAAATGTACTTCTGAAATGTGCTTCCAGCTACAACCAATTTCTCCCAGTCCATTAGCCACTTTGTATCCCTTTTAAGAAACTTGAGATTATGCTTTTATTGAGGAGCCAAAGTATTTGCTCAACTCATTAAGTCAAGCAGTGAGAATGTAAACATAAGGGCTGTGATGTTTCCTGAGTTACTCGGGGGCCCAGGAGATGGAGCCTTTTCGACACCCCCACCCCGAGACAGGCACCCGGCTATTGAGATTTTCCTGCCTGTACCTATTTGTACCGCTTGATACTCCTTTTCTCTGACTCATGAGAGAGGCTGGTGACTCCACGGCTCCTATTTTCACATCTTCATGGTCTTTGGATTCCAAGAGTCCAAGATTTCTTTTTGTTTTTGTTTTGCAGAAGGGAAAAGGAGTCCTGCATTGTCAAAGCACCTGACGTCTACCACACAGGTTTTCACGGTATCAGTGAAGCTGGTTTAGAAACCACCCTAGGGAATGACCTAACCAAGTATGGTTTGGCTTTGTGAAATGGCTTTTTCTCTTGTTTAAAACCAACTATATAGACATTCTTGTTCAGAGAGCTGCAGAACCTCATGGAGAGCCAGTGTGTTAGTTTTCTGTGGCTGCCTCAGCCACGCACCAAAACTGGGTGGCAGAAACAACAGAAATTTATTCTCTCGCTGTTCTGTAAGCCAGGGTTTGAAATCAAGGTGTGGGCAGGGCCGTGCTCCTTCTGAAGGCTTGGGGAGGACACTTCCCTGTGTCTCCTAGCTTCTGGTGTTCATCTGAACCTTTGGCTCTCCTTGGCTTGTGGGTGCATCACCCCAGTCCAACAGCCATGCTCTCATTGCGTGTCTTCACGTTGTCTGTCCTCTCCACGTGTCCGTCTCTCAGTCCAAATTTCTCCCTTTCAATAAGGACAACAGTCATACTGGATTTGGTCTCACCCTAATGACCTTATGTTAACTTGCTTAGCTCTGTAATGACCCTGCTTCCAAATGAGATCTCATCTGGAGGCACTGGGGATTAGCGCTTCAACATATCTTTTTGCAGGAGACCCAGTTCGACCCATAACAGCCTGAGTTCTCTATCTGTGCGTATTTATGCCGTACGGTGCGGCACTCACAGCAGCAGGGGCCCTGCGGAGTGTGTTGCTACCACCCGGGAGGCTTAGCTGTCATGGGCCCCGATGGGAACAGGAACACTTGCAAGGGAACCCGGCTCGCGGAGCTCCAGAGAGCTTCAGACCACTTCCTGGCCCACAGCATGGAGAAAGCAAAGGGGGATCAGAATCTAAATCATAAAATTGTTTACTTTTCATATCTACTTTTACTGTTTATAGCCAACACAGACATTTGTTGAGAAATGAGTGAAGAGAAATAAGAGGAAGGGATGGGAGCCAGACTGAAGATTTAAAAACAGGTATTATATCATTGGATTTATTAAACATCTGTTTACTAAGGATCTATAATGTGCTAGATGCTAGAAATGCAGAAATAAAGAGGATGGTATTCTTGTCTTCAAGACGCTCACAGGCTAGAGGGCCATCATATTAGTCCACTTTGATATGAAAAATAAAAATCATGATTATTTTTGTGCTAGCATGAATGCCAGTGCATGCACTTTATGGAGCCCTTGCTCCATGCCACGTGACAATCTCACGGCTTTACGTCTGTCACCTCATCAAATGTGGTGTGACATGGGGAATATCTTCCCCATTTTATCACTGATGTCCAGCAAGGTTCCTGAGCACACCCAGTATTGCATAGCTGTTGGAGGTCAGAGGTCGAATCACAATCAGACGCACTGACCTCTCTCTCCATCACTACATCAAACCCCATGGCCAGGGGCTGCATGTGTTCACTGGCTGATCCTAACTTCACTTACCCATCGTGCATCTGGCTTTGCCCCAGCTGAATCTTGCAAACTGAGAGTTGTGCAGGGGAGGTATCCTAGGGGAAGAGCAGTGTGTGCTCCTAAAGGAAGAAGGGCAGAAGGAACCCTGCCCTTTAGATGCTGAGCAGGCACAACTAAAACATGCACCCACTTCTTACGGGAAGTTCCGCAGGGGCAGAAGCGCAATTTCACTTCCTACCCCCTGCACTCTGTCATGCAGCACAAGCCCCCACATACAGAAGGAGACACTGAGCGACTCAGAGTCCTTCCTTTGTCAAGTTTGGGTTGTAAATTCTTGGAGGATTTAGAGGTGGTGTCGTATCTGTTTCTCTCCCTCTGTATAAAGAAAAATAAAATGCCGTATTGAATAAGTACCTCATAAAGTCTTTTGCATTATGATGGAGAGAGAACCAGGAAGACGAGAGAGAAAAATAAACATTTTCCCATGTAGCAAGAGGGAGGACGTTGGGGTGTTTGAGATGTTCGGACCCTTGATCTGGGTGGTTTTTACAGAGGGTGGGGTGTGTGTGTGTGTGTGTTAGAGAGAGACTGTGCACTTAAACTGCATGCACATATAGAATTGTGGCAGCCGGGAGCCGGGGTTGAGGGGAGCAACAGCAGGAAGCAGTTATTTAACGGGTGCAGAATTTCGATTTTGCAAGATGAAAACAAAGTTCTGCGGATGGAGGGTGGTGATGGTTGCACAACAATGTGAATGTACTTAATGCAGCTGAATTGTGCACTTACAGATGGTTAAATGTTACATTTTATGTTATATGTATTTTACCATAATGTAAAAAGGATTAGTGTACTTTACTGTATCCACGTTATACCTCAATCAAAAAGGAAAGCGAATAAAATACAATGTTCCATTCCTGTGTAATTTTGGGAGCCACTAGCAGGGTTGAATTGACCTCTGACAATTTCATGCAGAGTGGACAAGCAATTTTAGAGATCCTCACTGCAATACCTCAGCAGACTGTGGAACACTGGTATAGACAGATTATTTCTCTCCGATGCCTTGCCTATCTATCAGCCTGTACCTTCTTCCCCTCCCAAGTCCGAGCCATGAGTAACCTGTCTTTATCCTGGCAGAACTGCCTTCACTGTGATTTCAATGCCAACATAATGACTGTTGGTACTGAATACATTTCACAGAGCCTCAGTCCCCAGGGAATGTGTATTTTTCTCCTTCATGTTTGTTACAAAGTTTGCAGATCACTGTCCCTGTCGTCAAACTCAAACTCTCTGGCCTGTTTAGAGATTCCTCAGTGATTTTTCCCCTCTTGATGCCCTCGTATCCTGGTCCATGTTCTCCTGGGCCACACACAGTCAGAGCTGTATTCTGCCCACCTGCATGCCAGCGTTTGGGAATTGGCTGCCATGGGAACTGTGGAGTTGGGGCATGCGTCTCATCACCGACTGGACTGAGTAGTTCGACCCTCTCCATCTCTAGCTGGTCCGGGCCACCATGGTTTATTGTCTGGAAGACCACAACCAACTCCTGGCTTTCCTTCTTGCTGTCACTTTGCCTCAAGGCCGCAATCCATTGTCAGGGACAGGGGACCCTTTGAAATAAGTCATTCCCTATCTGAATTCCCTTCCTGGTTTTTCATTGTTTGTGGATCAAAACTCAGATCCCACCTGTGATGACTAAGGCCCTGTATAAACTAGTTTTTTACATCAATCTCCACCCTCAGCCCTTGCCAAACGCTGGCTCTAGGCACACTGGCCTTATTAAGATACAGAACATGGGCATGATTTTTATTTTACTATCTCTGTTTGTATCCTAGACCTCGGCCCATAAAACTTGGCCATTATTCCTGGGGAGACTAAAGGGAAGATGCTCCTGGCTTTAGAGAAATCCATCTTCAATGCTAGCAAAATGAAAGCATTTATTTCTCACTAATGATGGAAATAGAAGTAGCAGCTGTTTTTATATAGAGGACATTATTTATGTGCTTATTAATTGACTTGTTCATTGACTCAATACGTATTGATCATTTTACTACACCATGCTATATATCTCAAGTTAGGAGTTGGGTAGTTAAGTGATGGTTTTATTATTGTTCATATTTCATAATAATTATATATTTTAAATATTTCATAATGGATAATTAAAAAAAAATCGTCCCAATGACCTTGCCTCAGTAAGCCTGGCTGATGTCAGCAATATCTGTTTGGAGAATTCAATAATAGGATTGCCCTATTGATGAGCTCAGATGTCTAACCATCTTCTTGTTGGGGCAGTCTTTTTAGTGGCCTACATATACTTTCAAGGTGCTGGAGTTGGGATAACGTAGTAAAAATTTCTAGAGTTTCCATTAAAGAAAGAATCTGCTTTTGCCCCTGTGTCCAGAGAGGTCATAACCAGAAATGAGCAGCTATGTGGTTTCAAGTGGAAGAAGAAGTGACAGGATTCTTCCCACCTTGTCTGGTTCGTAATGATGGTAGATGGTAGCTACCTCCTCTCTGCAGGATGCTGGAGAAACACTCTGGATAGCATCCCTCGGTGTCCACATTCCCCGTGAGCTCTCTGAGTGGAACCCCAGCATCATTGGAGGATATTCTAGCTACTACAACCTTGAACACTTCTGGCTCAAGATGAATCTACCTTCTTAACTTCCCTCGCCTAGCAATGGCATCAAACGAAGACCTGTGACAGAATATTAAATAAAGATCCCAGAGCTGATTCAGTGGGGGGGTTAGAAGTCATTTTCACATTCAGTTTAGTGTTTAGTAACTCCACTCTTTAATGAAGACTTTCTTTCACAAAATTCAAAGTCTGATGCTGATCACCTCGTCTGATCTAATGTATCACGGTGGTATTTGATTTCTGTAGCAGATTAGAAGCCACTTAAAACAAATAGGCCACCAGTAGCTTAATCAGTGTTGGTTTCAGGCCATTGCTTTGCAATTGATTAATTATTGTGTTGAGCTGATAACTGATAACTGGATTAATTATTTTATAGTAATTCCTATTTAAGCATGGGAACAGGAGTTTTAAATATCCCCACTGTGAAAGCAGCTCTGGACCTACCAACCAGGTTGCACATAGGGTGGGGAGGGATTGGTTTTGAATTGAATATTTGAATATGTTTACTTTGTTATTAGAATGATTTTAAATGGAAGTTTTGGGGGATGGCAATAAATAGAAAATGTCATCTTGCTCATTTCAAGGAACAGGGATTGAGGAATTGATTGAATCATCAATTTGGTTATGAGCAGAATTTCAAACATAGAAATAATTTGCTGACACCCCTGAGGGGACAGCCCACTGAATGTTCTATTCGTCTGTTTAACCTCTGGACTCCAGAGTACAGGGATTGTAACACCACCCACTCTTGATTTATGGGAAACAGCTGTCTGCTGCTTGTGCCACATTGATAAAAATGTTTCTCCATCTTAGGGCTGGTCTCATCTCTTGCAGAGGGACCACATGTTCAAGCAGGTGGGAGAATAAATGGGTGCCAACCGGGAAGAGGCAGGGAAAGCATAACCAGGAGAGTCATTTAGGCTCACAGAAGCTGAAGATTAAATATAAAAAGCAAGAAAAAATAGATACTAATCCCTTGGCCTGTTTGAGGCTACCAAATCTATACCATGTATCTGCCTCACCATGGGGTAGATATGTGTCTTCATTTGTTTCCTTAGAACTTGTAGGGTGTATCAGTCCACTCAGATGTGAAAGAAGTAACTTGTTTCATTATTTATTTTGAATCAACTTAATTTTACATCCACTTTCTGATCCTTGTCAGGTAAAACATTCACTTTTAGCTGTTTCACACCACTCCCTTTTCCTGGGGATGCACGAGTCTGGGATGTGTATGGTACCAAGAAGGCACTGGGGATGGGTCAGGTGATAGTGGTTGCCATGACAACACCCGCTGTCAGGTGCCCATGGTTTCTCTGAGCTTGGCGGTGTAGTTGGGTCTCTGCCATTTCAAGGAAAGATGACTCTGTAGGGAAGAGCTGGAAACCCTGTCATTTAGCATCTAGCCTACCAAGGGGCACTGTCCAACCATCTTCTTCTTGGGACCTAGAGCTGTCTGCCCCACTCACCAGTCTTCACAGTTTCTTCTTCATATCCTGTCATCTCTCAAAGGCTCTATCACTCTCCTGGTTATCTTTCAGGTCACCTGTCCCATGGACTTTTGCTCCAAGGAACACGAACTCAATACCTACAAAGCTTGAGCAAGTAAATGACTGAGACACACCTGGTATAATGCGGTCAAGACCTGTGTGACACTGGTGAACAGGACAGCATAATTCAAGTTTAAAGATATTATGATATAATTAAATAAAGTACAGCACTCTGCTGGTCAGATGAGCCACCAATATATATTACTTGATTTAGGCTTTAGCCAGAGAAAAGGGAAACAAAACAAAACCACTTTCATGTATCTGTATTGAATTGTGCCAAGACATGGAGGTGGAGGAGGACTAGGGAGAGTGGAGGGAAGAAAGAAAAAACTATGGAGAGAAAGAAAATATTTTTTTCTTTTTTATTTCAGCATATTATGGGCGTGCAAATGTTTAGGTTGCTGTGAACTCCTAGAAGAGGGAGAAGAGTGTGCATTTGCATGGATCTACTAACCTCGTATAATACTTAGACCCACTCTTCCCTTGAGTTGAGCACAGGAGCCACTTGTATGAAGTGGGGCCCCATGCAGCCCTGACCCAGTAGGAAGGGAGATGGCAAGGTGCTCTGTCACACCTGACTTTAGTGACCGTGTGACAGAGCTAAAGGATTTCAGAGGTGATGATACATTTCTACAAATTGAGCTTGAAGACCAGGGGCCAATTGGTCTCCTGTGCTCACTTGCCCTAAGTAAAATGACATTTCTCCCTAATGTAGGATAGGTGACTTATAACTCCCATTGCAGAAAATCAGCATTGAGTGAATGTAAAATATACACACTACCATGATGCATTCATAGTCTTTCTTTCTGTCTCATATATGTCTGTATCTGTTCGTATCTACTGATCTATCTAGTTTTGCCACTAACAAATCAATGTCTTATTCAGATAGGAAATACTGAATAAAATAAATACTATATTTAATTGCAAAAGTTCTATATGAGCTCCATATCTAAAGCGTAGTGTGTATGTGTGTGAGCATGTGTGTATTCTTATGTCTCAAATCAGATCAAGGGGCTACAAACTTAAGTGCCTACAAGGGCCAGGCCTATAAGGCAAATTAGTTCGCCCACTTGCCAAGTGACACCTCATCTCAGGGAGTGGTGGAAAGTGTGGGGAACTGGAAAGCGTTTACCACCTTAAGAGGGACAGCTGCTGCTGAGCACCAGCCCACTGTTATTTCTGTGAAAATGTGGACCTTATATTGCTGGATCATACGACAGCTCTAAAAAATGCATCCAGGTTTTCAATTGAAATCTCCTGGTTTTTAAATATTGGCAAATAAGTTATATTATTTTTTTTAAAAAAAGGTATATTGGCCAAATGAAATGCATCTTCAGGCTATTTGCTGCCCACCAATTTAAACACCTGCACTGTCCACTCACCACCGCTGCATTCCAAGTACGCATTGCGCACAGTGATGGATGCAGAACAGGTGTTCGGCAGAGTATCTGTGGAATCGATGAACGAACACAGGCCTGCACATATTTAAAGAATAGGGCGCTTAGTTATTTTTTCTGCACGTTTTCGTATCAGGATGGGAACCTTTTGTCTTTAGCCACAATTGATAATTAGTGAAGATCGTGTGTAGGGGTCATCTCTATCACCAAAATCATAAAGAGGATGGATTCCCTGTTTTTCTTAATGTAATGACAGAGTTTGTGCAGAACTTTTCCCCAGTAGGGTGACCAACAATGTTTCTAGTTTGCTTGGATCATCCTGGTTTTAGCATTGAGAGCCCTGCATCTTAGGAAACGCTTCTACCCCAGCCAGAGCAGAGCAGCTGGTCACCCTACTCTCCATCCTGTTTGCTGGGATTCAGAAGATCTAAAGTGCTGTAAGCAGACAGGTCACTGTGCATGCATAATTGAGATTTTACCAAGTGGGCGCTGTGTGGTTATTTTCTTAACCTCTCTTGAGATAGCCAGCTCTGGGCTCTCTCCATCAGTTCATTTTATGGCGTGGCTTGGTGGTGGTTCTCCCCAAGCTGCTTGGCCGTGACACACCTTGGTGAGACTGCTTAACAGGTGTCTTGCTGCCTGCCCAGGACTGTGAATGATCCTACAGTTTAGCTAATGCATTTTAATTATTAGGTGCTATTTTGCCTTGTGCACTTTCAGGTAGAAATGTAAATCAGCAAGGGGCTCGGTGAAACAGTTTCCTCTGTGTGATGCATAAAAAAAGATAACTAACGGTCAAAACTCAGACCTGAGCAAGAGAGGATTTTTCCCCCCTCTCCCTTAATGTATATTGTATGTTTCAATATTAATTTCTTCTGTATCCATATATCAATAATTGAGCACTGCATCAATTAATATGCTGGGCAAATTGCATTCCCCATCCTCTCGTTTCATGATGCATTTCAGTAATGGAGATAATTTTCAAGATAAAATATACAATTTAAAATGGATTAAAAAGAACAACTAATAAAGGAGAATTGATCTATGGAAAAAAATTGGGGGGAGGAGTAATTTCAGGAAATCTTAGCTGTGCATCCATCCAAGGCTGTGGGTTTATAAAGAGAGCCTATAGAAATGATCAAGTTTTATGCACACTGCAAAATTTCCTAGGTCTGCAGTTGCAAAGGGAGAGGGAAAATGTATGTTCATTCTCTCTCTCTCTCTCTCTCTCTCTCTCTCTCTCTCTCTCTCTCTCACACACACACACACATACACACACACACACACACACGCTCTGGTCTTTTAATAAGGGCACATGTATAATCTCCGTCCTTAGGTTAGGAAGGCTAAGCATTCATGCTAGCAAGTCTTTTTGAAGCTTTTCATTTGCTGGGTTGAGTTGGTGGGGTTTGGTTTTGCTTTTGATTTGCTGAATTGGCACACAGGCTTCTGGCGGCCCATCCCCCGGCCCCCCTCGCCCGGTCCCCCTGCACACCCTGGCGGAGAGCACTGCACAGCGACGGCTCCGGGCAGCAGCAGCAGCAGCAGCTGCAGCAGCGGGCAGGACCGCAGCCCCGGAGCCCGCAGTGACACGGCGGAGTCGGTAGATGGCTGTAGACAAGTGTGCTGAGCCGAGCGGTGTAAAGAGTAATGAGTCTGGGGAGGCCTTGACCTGACTGGATGCTGCTTTTATCTGAAGTACATTTAAAGAGATAAAGGGGAAGCCGGCTTGCTGCACATGTCCTTTTCTCTGCGGCTGGAGCTTTACTTTGAGTTTAAAAAAAAAAAAGAAAAGGAAAAATTCTCAGATGCTGGCCTCCCAGAGCCACCGGCTCTGTGCAGATGTGCTTGTCTCGAGAGGATCGGCCACCTTCCTGTAAATTCCACCCGTGGGGACTTCCGTGGACCTCCCACCCGCCAGCAGGAAGCGGTGTGGTGCCCGACTGTGTGATTACACCGTCGCTGGCATTGGTCACATCACCAGTGTCATCAGTTTTTGTCTTTCGCCACTGTTGCTGGCTGCCTAAAGTGTCCGGGTCTTCGCATCAAACGGCCACACCAAGAATTTGTTACCTAAGCATCTTTGACGGGAAAGGGAAGAAAGGCAAGAGTTAGGAAGGAAAGGGAGAGAGGGAGGGGGAGAGAGAGAGAGGGAGGGAGGGAGAGAGTAAGAGAGAGAGAGAGTAAGAAGAGAGAGAGAGGGGAAGGCAGCTCGAAGCAAGTCACATCACATACAGTGCCACTGAAGGAATGTTATGCTCATAAACTCATAAACAAGCACACCAAACCTGTGTGAGGAAGGAAGAGGGACTCTAAGGACTTAACAGGAAAAGGCAAGATTTTCTACCCACTGGTTTCAGTTTTTCTTCCAGATACTCTTGTGAAGTAAGGAGACTTCTGTTTGCTGACAGAGCCTTTGATTTCTCTTTCAAGATGATGATGTATTTGTGGGTAGGTAGTCTCTCTCTCTCTCTCTCTCTCTCTCTCTCTCTCTCTCTCTCTCTCTCTCTCTCTCTCTCTCCCTCTCTCTTTCTCTCTGATTAATAAATTGACTTTGGGGATAAGGATTGCAGCCCAGAGTAATCGCATTTTGTGTAAGGTGATTATGCTTGTGGCAGAATAATCTTGCACTGCCATAGTACATGTGCTTGCATTTCCAGTGGGAGTTGAGGCAGGACCTGGTTCATTAGCATTTAGCTGCAATTTTATTTTCAGTTGCAAAAAGGAAACACACATACACACAAAATATGTGTTTGTGTGTGTCGGGGGGGGATGTATGGCTTTCTTTTTTCTTAAAACATTGATGGTGGTGAATTCAGGAGGAAAAAAAAAAAAAAAAGGAAGGTCCAGGAAAGCCGGTTTAGGCATGAAGGAAATTCTCCGTCACTTGTGGCTGTGCAGGATTGCATTTAATTACCAAGGATGAACTGTTCTGAGTAGTGGCGGCTTTGTTTTGGTTTTGTTTTTTCTCCTACAAGTGACTACTTATTTGTCATTTTGGGGCTGAGCGCTGTGGATGAGAGCGGTGTGTGTTATTTGCTTTAACCAGGTGTGTGTGTGTGTGTGTGTGTGTGTGTGTGTGTGTATTTTACAAGATTGGTCTTGAAAAAGATTTATATGTACTTGTTCTGGCTTACTGATAAATACTATATAGTTATGTTTTTTTCAAGAGATGGCATTAAAATAAAAGCAATGAAGTGGTAACCAGTAGTTATACATTACCATATTGGACGGTTGAAGTAATTAACAAAATTAGTAATCTAGCATGAGTGGCTTAGAAAAATTCCTTGTTATGTTTTAGGTGACAAATACATATCCTGGTATAGTTTGGCCCATAAAGGACCTGTGTGAATTTGTCGTGCCAGTAACCAAAGACCTAGCTCTGCGATTTCATGTTAAAAGCCGGGGTTCCCCACTTTTCCGAGGGAGGGAGGCATTGGCGAGGTAAAAGCTTCCTTTTTCATCAGCATCATCGTCACTGTTGTTTCTCCTTGTTGAGCAGACTTAGGAAAACCTGCCTTTATTCTTTTTCCTCCAATCACCCTTTCTGGTTCCACTCAGATCCATGAACTTCTCTTTGCTGCGGAGGAAGGAGGCCTTTGTGCCGAATTCTTTGTTAGTCACTGGTTCTCTGACCTCTGCTGGCTTCTCAGCCTGCCTTACCCCTCAGCGAGCCTTGCGTTGCAGACCCTCCTCCTTTCTTCTGGGCATTTTCCTTTGTCGTGTGACTTTAGCTCCATTTCCACCCAGTTTATTTTTGCACAGTTTAATACAATGAATCCTGGCGGTTGGAGACAGACTTTCTCTGTTACTATTTTGTCTTCATTTTAGGGCAAGTTTTCTCTTCCAGCCTTGCCTGTCATTAAGGAGGTATTTGGAAATGGAAAAGCACTCGTTAAAATCCATAACCTTCACAGAGATAGTTTTACCTAAAAACACTGAATTCTCATACCATCTATTTGTGAAAGTGGAGGTTGAAACAATTAAGATTTTTTAAAGGTTTACCCGTGTTGATTTTTAAGCACCAGAAAAGTAGTCACTTAGGATCACCGCCTCAATTATTAAGGAAATAACTATGTTAGTATTTCAGGGAAAGGAGTCTATTCTGGCTTTTATTTTGTGAGTGGATTCTGTTTAATTGTAAACAAATTTCAATTCCTCTGGGCTGTGGGGAGTAACAGTTCCTGGTTAGTTACACTTTTTCTCCAGTTGTTAAGTGGTGTCTATGATTTTATTTATGAAGTTTGCCAGCTCTTATACATGACCACATTTGCCACTCAAAGCAGGGGGAACATTCTGGCATGTCCCAGATCCTCTCTCCCAGGTTTGGAAAGCTGATCTGCTTCTTAGTAATTAATCCTGGACTTTTAAAAGCGGCCTCCCTCAATTTCCTGTTTTCCTCTCTCTGACCGATGCGTTTTAGTGCTGCATGTTTTTATTAACTGCATTTATCAAACTGAAAAATGGTTGCTACCTTTCTGCCCTGTGTTCAAGTATCCTATTTACATCTTTAATTCAGATTTTTTTTTGTGTGTTCTGCACTCAAAAAATGGCAAAGACTTTAAATTGGAACAGCTGGATGCATACTGTTTAAGGAGATATGAATTAGCAAGCTAACGTTAACACTGGGAGGTTGGAGGGTTTTTCCATTCTTTTCTTCTTCTTTTTCTTTTTTTTTAAACGCAGAGGTTCTGCTCTTGCCTTCTAGTCTGTAAATAAAGATACTGTAAATGCAGCTGATATCTCTGTTTAAGAGCTCATCTTGCTTTAGGAAAATGAGCCTCAGCTATATCGATGTATGAAAATAGTGTTTGCTGCTCTCTCATGGATATAAAAATGAAAATGAAGAGACGAGATACAGTAAAACAGAATTCATATTCGGTTTGTTCCTGTCGCTGTTTCTTAAGTTTGTTAAGTAGGCTCTTTATATGCGCCTATCTGTGTTAATAGCACATGGTTTCGGTAAGTATATTTTTATTAAGATTGAAAACTTTTTGCTGGGGGGAGGTGTGGAGTAGAGTCTTCCTTCCTCCCTCTGCCCACTCCGGCATTTCAGCAGAGAAGGGCTGTCTTTTGTGGATTAGGAAGGTAACGCACTGCTTTGCAACGGTACTAATTAAAGACAGTGTAGCCCCCATCAGCCAGTCCTATTAAATAATTACGGAGGCTTCATGTTGAAATCATTTAGCCCCATCTAAAATTCGTACGTTTTTTTTTCCTTAAATGTCTTTGATAAGTTTTTCCTATGAAAAATAAAATTTGTAGTTTTCATTGTACTTCATTTCCCCCCAGTGAGTACGGGTTGGTGTATGGGAAAAAGAAAGTTGAGTTCTTTGGCTAACTTCCGTGCAGTTTTGATTCACCAAACTTGGGTGCGGCAGGAGCAGGAAGCAGCCTTACCTGTGGACTTCCAGAAAAAAAAAAAACAAAAAAAAAAAAACAGGGAACTTTCTTTTACTGAGGACCTAATCTGAGCCGGGCACCAGGCTGCACATGCCGTAGCGTAAGGTAACTAACTCCCTGTTGCATAGCACAGCCTACGACCACCCTGCTGTGGTTATTAGATGCCATCAGCACTAGACATTCAAGTCCTGGACCAAATGGTCTCCAGCTTCAACCCCCTGCAATAGGTGTTCCTCTCTGACATCATCAGCTTTTCGTTTGTCCTCTTTACTCTCTTAAAACAAAGAACCATTTCCATTTTATTATTTCGACTCTCATGTTCTCATTTGCGTTCCAAGTGCTCTTCCTCTGTTATTTTTGCTTATAGTTAAAATACTGCAATTTTTTTTAACTTTTCTTAATTTTCCTCTCATGTTATACTTTGCCCCTGCCCTTTTAGAAACATCCTTTTATGTATACATACCTGGGTTTAAAAATCAGAGGAGATGATCACTAAGTACGGAATTTATGAGTGATGTTGAACAGACAGAGGGGAGAGAGTTATGCCAGGAGGCAGCCTGTCTGATTTTACCAGTGCGGTTCAGTCACTTACAAAAAGGAATAGGCTGGGTGGACACTGTGGCTCATGCCTGTAATCCCAGCACTTTGGGAGGCTGAGGCAGGAGGATCACTTGAGGTCAAGAAACCAGCCTGGGCAACATAGCAAGACCCCGACATTACAAAAAGTTTTTAAAAAAATAAATCAGGCAGGCACAGTGGTGTGCACCTATAGCGTGAGCCGCTCCAGAGGCTGAGTCTGAGTCAGAAGGATCGCTTGAACCCAACAGTTGGAGGTTACAGTGAGCTATGATTGCACCACTGCATCCAGCCTGGGAGACAGGGGGAGACCCTGTCTCTGGAAAAAACAAAAATGAAAGGAATAACAAAACTGCGTCATTCTTTCTACGGGATCCTGAGAGTCCTGTATCTCCCTGTGTGCATTGCTGTTGGAGGAAACTCCACCAACCAGGCTATTGCTGTAGGCAAATGTGTGAAGTAGCCAGATTTACCTGTGGCTGAGCTCTGAATTTTCACCCCATCCTGGGAATCTGAGGAACCTCCCGTGAATTCTCCATTTTCTTTCTTGAATGCCTAAAAGCTTTTTCTGGTCTGTGCTCTACATTCTAGAGCTTGGTTATAAGCTGCGGACAGATGGCCAGATTTATAGATCTGTATAGATTAGAAACTATGCATACATTGCACATGCAGATTACGGTTTTATGCTCTAGGGTCATCATGCCAATTTAAATTAAGGACAGAAGCAGCATCTCCTTTTAGTCTGACATTTTCTTTCCCCTCTTATTTCGAACAAACAATACACGTGCCCTTTGTGGTGAAATTAGTCAGTGAGAAGGAAATAAATAGCACCAACTCTTCTAGCACCTGATATAAACCCAACACGAGCACTAGTTTTGTTCTTAAAGATATTTTTGTAACACGTGCACACACACATACACACATTTGTTTTCTCACTTTGGATTCAACATTGGTTTTAAGGATTTCAAGGCATCTCACTGATTTATTAAGAGGGTCTGTTGTTGTTGTTTCTGCTTTTGTGCGTGTGGAGAGGCAGAAATGCTATCCCATTAAAAGGCCGTGCCAATTGTAAAATGCGTCTCCATTTCAGCTACATTAAAATGTGAAGGAGGAAAAACAAAGCCTCTGAACGGGAATATTCTGTTTCAGAAAAAACGAGATCACAGTGCCTTGGAACTTACTGCTTTGTAACCTGCTTTTGTCAGTTAACACAGAGTGCCATTGAAGACCCTGCCACCAGAGCTTCCGGAATGCCGGTAGAGACAGAGCTCCGGTGATTGCGGATTCCAAAACTCACTTCACCGATTCTTCGTCGGTCGTTTCTGCTTCTAAAAATCTTTCCTAGAACCTAGCATGGTGCTAATTATTCGCTCTCCGTGCATCTGTTGAGTTTGCTGGTCGTTTAGGAGGCCTTTATTGGACAGACACTGTAGGCCTATACGGGGCCTTGGGGTTTCTGCAGGGAAGTTAAAGATGCACCGAAGGTTATGCAGAGCGGGGAAACGGAGGAGTGATGGCTGATATCAGTCACCTGTTGACTGCAGTGTGTGCACCTGCTACTTCTCTGTTCCCACTTAAGATACGTACCCTCCCTCGCCAGATCTAACGCTAGCACACCCTCCTTTTCCAAACGATTCCTGTTTCCGCTTTGGTGCACCGGAGGCCTAAGTGTGGTCTCCTTCAGCCAACTTAGTTGACCCATTGGTACAATGGTTCCTTTCTGTGGGAGTTTGCACCAAAAATTGCCTGTGGCAAGCAAAGGGAACATTTTTTTGTTGTTGTTTTGGAGAGAGAGATTTCAGTTTTTTAATCCCCAATGCTCAAGAATTTCTATGTTTTCTCTGAGTAGACTGCTTTGTAGCAAAATGCCTCAGGAATACAAAGATGCCTTCTTTTCCCCCAAAGAGTTGCGATTCAGAAACTCGTTTCTGTGGATGTGGCAAGTTCATTTGGCACCCATATTGGTCACCCTATGTCTTAGCTAAGGGCTGTGAAAAATGGACCAGGAAGATTCTGATTCCTGTGAGGAAGGTGTTCCTCATACTCATCGCTCACCTTTCTTGACTGTAATTTATGCTGAACTCCCCTCTGTTGTCCTGGAATCGCCATGGGACCCTTCAGAGCCCTGAACACACTCTGTTCTCTCAAACACTCCAACCACCATCCTTTTCTCCAAATCCAGCCCACCTCCTCTTCTGCACTGGGACAAGGGAGCATGTGTAATGTTGCTTAAAGATATATTCTCAACAGTTGGAAAGGGATAGTATCCCAGCATCTGTAAGTCAGAGGTACCCACTTCTCTGGATGCTTTCTAGGTAGAAGAAGCGTAGTTGACCTGCATGAGCTCAATGTTTTGGTTGATTAGAGGAAAACTGGGTGGACCAAAAGTTAATGAAGTTAATGCTCATTTGCGACTGGCTTCTTCCCCCTCTGGCTTAACCACTCACGGCCCCTACTCACAGCAGACTCTCTGGCGGATGGAGTAGGACGTTATTTTCTGCTTCATCACCAAGAAGCCACTGATGTAAATTGGTCGGTACTATTTTATTTTGTATTTTTCTGAAATTCTGTTCACAGGCATATTTCTCTTTACCTGTAAAGTGATTTGTGCCATAGAGCCCCCATTCGTTTTTCTTTCCAATCTAATGATGACCCTAAACCCCTAAAATTTTTGCGTTTTAAAGATTCTTGCAAAAAAATGGTTCCATTATATAAGACAGCGAATATCTAGCATTGCATTGGAGGAAACAAAATAAAAAATGGGCTAGTGCCTTCTCTCAGTAGGAAACTCTAGATGCTAGGTTTGTATTCCTTCCTGAGATATGTATATGTATTTTATATATATAATATCTCATATATTTTTAAAGCAAAACCTGATGAATATTAATAAAAAGGATTATGGAGGCATCATGTTTATGTTTTGAACATAATAGTCGGTCAACTCCGCAGGTTCTTTAGCTGCAGAGGATTATGAAAAGCTGACTCAGTGTGAACTGGCCTTCTGTTCTTCGTTTTACATTTTGAGTGGTGTTTCATTTACCTTTAGAAAATTTCCCAAACCTTCAGACAAACGTTTGATCCAACGATGCAGGTTTGAACGACATCAGCAAATTAGTTTCTGTACAAACCTTGTGTCCCCATTCAGAAAGGAACAAATTGAAAAATTGATATTCAATACCAACAAGATAATTTCGGGAAGCAATAGAGCATTGTTTTGACAACTAAGGAACATGAAGCTTTTAGGACAAGTAGAGAGAGAATTGCACATTGTGTTTTCCATTTATTATCCTAAGACATTTTAGGTGAAACAAGAAGCAATTGGGAAAGGAAGGTAGGAAGAGGAAGAATTTTAAGATGATGTGGAGAAATGTAACACTGTTTCAAGTGGTGCTGTGGGTTGGACGGGCTCTGATGGCTTCCACTGCATTCTGAATCTCACATTTTCCCAATTCTATCCTGTATCAAATCTTATGTCTTGGGTTAACACCCCTTGTTACCCTGACCTGGAGTCTTCAGTATTTCTTTTGTAGCTTTTTATTATCAGTATACTGTTCACCCCAATCCAATCTCTTACCAGTGGATTAGGTGGTATGACTAAAATGGCTGATGGCCTGAGATAAGTGCAGAATATTGAAGATTATTCGTGTGTGTTGAAAAAGAGAGAGATTGAGAGGGAGAGAAAGAGAACTCCCTGCTTATAGTTAAATAACTTGCTATTAATAACATTTGGATTATCTGCTGTCTTTAATCACACGAAGTTTTGCCTCCTCTCTTGATGCAGAACAGATTTTGCGTCTGTAAACATCCATTGTAAACACCAATGTAAACATCAGCGGTAAAACTCTACTGTAAAATAATCTTTTACCATGAAATAGTGATCCATGATAATGTTATTTGCACATCTCTGTGTATTTTATTGATGATTTTAATAATTTGTTCTAACTAGAATATTCTGTCTGCATAGAACTCCTGGCAAAGTGAAAATATGGTTCAATTTTTGTCAGTGATGTGGGGTTGTCTGCCCTATTTGTTTCTTTTCTTTTTCTCTGAATTACATTGTGAGCTTTCACATAAGGAAGCGCCCTGAGCCTTCTCTATGCTTGGATGTCATGGCGTCCCATAGGCGAGAGGTCAGAATGTGTTTGTCAGTGATGATTGTGTTTCTGAGATCTTCACTGGACAAGTAGAAATTTGTTTTTTTAAATTTGTTTATTTGTTTAAAATATTTGGGAGCTGCTAATGTATCAGACACTGTTTATGCTAGGTTCTAAGAGCACAGGGAACACGATATGATTCCAATCTTCATGGAACTTATATGTTGTTGAGGAAACAGGTAAAAGAAAACACCACAAAAATGATAACAAATGAGCAAACTAGTAGATGAAGTGTTTTAGCCAAAACACACAGTTGCAGAACTAAGTGGAATTCAAAAGGGAGATATATGGGCTCACATATCTGAGAAGTCCAAAGGTGGGAGACATCCAAGACCAGGTGGATGCAAGTGATCAAGCCATGTCTGTGAAACTCTGACTCAGTTTCTCTGATCCTTTCTCCTCTGTGTTTCTCCAACAAGGTGGCTAAGGTGGCCACTAGTGGCTTCAAGCAGACATCCTGCTATTATACCAGCCTCAGTGGATTGATCACACTCATCCAAGAAGTAGTAGGTTCCAAGAAAAGTTCTAAGGCCAATTCTGTTGCACCTGGATTAGGTCCCGCAGATGTCCCTGAACCAGTCCCTGAGACTTAATGTCCAAACCTGGGAAAAATACTCACTGTTTGGAATCTGGGAGTATGCTCAGCTCCAGAAAAACAGGGACTGCTGATAATAGGGGAGTGGTGGTTTCCCAGGAAATATTAGAATTGTTACCAGAAGGAGAAATGAAGGCTGGTTAGGTAAAAACAACAGATGCTCACTATACAAATAAACAAACATCATAATGACAGCTTGCGTTGAGGTCTGAGACAGAAACAGAAAGGGTGCTTGGGTAATAGAATAACGAGAGGGGTATTATGAATGGTGACGTCAGGCAAGACTTGTCTAAGAAGGCATCTTCTCAGCCAGAAACTGAGGGTTTGGAAGCTGCCATGAGGTAAGAGGATGCTGGGAGAGATGGTGGTAACAGGGACATGCCATAAGTAAGGGGAGGAGGACCCCACGCAGTGTGGGGGAGGATGTAAGGCAGTCAGCGTTTTGTTTTTCCTATTTTAATTGAGAAGTGTCGGAGCATAGTATAGACATTCTCCTCTTAGGATTTTGAGTACCTCTTGATCTTCTACAAATAGCCAAGTTCCACCCAGCTCGACTTTGCCACCACTCACAGCACGCAAGTACACGTATGTGCAAAACACGGTGCTTCTCTGCATCCAGCTTCGATCCGTCTTTTCAAACAAACCTGATCCTCGGACCTCGGGGGTGATTCCTGCACGCGCGCCGAGTCAGCAGGCTGCCAGCGCACGTTCACCCGGAAACTCTGGTGAGAGGAGGGAGAAAGAGGAAAATCTGAAAGGAAGAAAAAAAACATAACATTATATTGAAACTCCGAGCTCCCCTGCAGAGTTGGGGAGAAAGGGATGGGAAATGTTTGAATAAATCACAGCACAGCCTTGCACAATGGTCTGCCCTGTCCAGTCAACTGAGCACTTCGGGTTGAGGGGCAGAAATACAAAACAGTCTCATAATAGCGAGTGCTATTAAGAATTCCAAGTATCTTCAAGGGCATTTGACTTAAATGAGCTCAGTGATGGAGTGTTCAAGTAAAGAGAGTGTTGTTAATGTGCTAAATTAAAAGGCTAATCAAAGAGGCGAGTGCTACAGATGAGAACAGGAACACAATTAGTTAATGGAAGATGGAGAATAGAGCGGGAGGGATTTTTCCCCATATGCGTGACGGCTTCACGTTTCCCCCGAAGCCCTCACTCTTTTCAACCAGTGAAGGGGCCAAAAACTCATCCGCCATTCCATCATTTGTAGAAGTAAGCTGAAGGTGTACTTTGCTTTATGAAAAGGTATTACATGCACGCAGGCACCCTTAAATATATAAAAATCAATTATAATGTTCTCGTAATAACACGTTTCTTATGAGGATATAGGACATTATAATGGCTAAAATTATGGGCTTTGCAGTGAGGCGCAGCTGTATTCAAGATCAGGCCTTTCCACCACTCCTGGCACAAAGCTTCAGTTTCTACATCTTTAAAACGGGGCTAATCCTGGGGCCTAAAGTTGCCACCCGACTGGTGTTGAGTCAGTTGCTGACAGCCAGCAGTCTTTTTGATCGGTTGCTGCCTTCTCCTGGTTGGTCTGTGCCCAAATGAGATATCCCTGCTACGGCCCAGCCAGGCTGATTGCCTGCTGCTCAAGAGGGAGCCAGTGGCCTGAGACAGCAGGGGTTACAGCAGAGAAAGAGTTTAATATCGCAGGCACCATGGAGGAGATGGGAGGATTTTTCTCAAATCCGTCTCCCCAAGAATTTGGGAGAAAGGGTTTTTAAAGATAATTTGACGGGCAAAGGGCTAGGCAGTTGGGTCTGCTTATTGGCAGGGAATGAACTATCTTCTCAGTTGGGAGATTTCCTGGGTAGCGTGTCTTGAGGCTGGTGGATCTACTCCCATGCCTATCCGTGGGTCGGGTCCGGTTGGCATCAGTGGATCTCCCCGGAATGCGGAGCCTGAAAAATACTTGAAAGACCAGTCTTAGCTTTGCAATGGCAATGCTATCTATAGAAGTGTGGGGGGGCGTCACAAATCCTGTGCCTGTCTGGGAGGACGGTGCCATTGAGCAGTAACCAGTTACGGCACTAAGGAAGTTTGGGAGCAATGGCTGGTTAACTTTGGGCTGTGTCTATACTTCTGTAAAAATCAGACTTTGATTCCCATTTGTAGCTTATGGCTCTACATTGTTTTAAAATAGACAGTTTCATCACTTGTTAAATAATTTGCAGGTCACTCTTGCCTAGTACCTTTCTCGGAGGTTGCTTTGAGGATCAAAGGTTATATTACAAAAAAGGTACTTAGAATCGTAGATGACAGGTAGTATACATTTGGTAAAAGTTAGCTGTAAACATTAGTACTGTTTGTCATTATCACGAAACTAAATAGAAACAGCATCTTCTGCGTATGTGTGGGTGTGGGATGAAGGAGGGTGGGCTTGGAGCAGAAGAGGCTCCTGTGCTAGCTGCAGTTGGGAGTGGTTCAACAAGCAAGGCGTTTGGGGACAGCCAGGCATGGGTGCAAGCTCATTTTGTAGCAGGCTCTCATCGTGTGCTCTTTCTTGGGCATTTAATTTAACCCCTTTTTAAAAAGGGAATGAAATGATAGAACAGTTTTTAGTGCCTAGCTCAGTACTTTGCACTGAAATGTGAGACTTGATGATCTTATTTTTCCCCAATTACTAAGTAAAGCTCTTGGGTGGAGGAAAAAATAAAGCATTAAAGAAGCTTTAAAGAGGGATAAAGAAAAAAGAAAGTTGAAGATGAAAGCAGTTTTTTAAATTTGTGTTTCAAAGGAAAGAATTAGTATTGAGCGCTGGTATCGGTGTTCTTTCTGAAAAATGGGTAGAAGAAAACACTCATGAGAAGTTTCTCTTTATAAAAGAAGTAATTATTCTTTCCAAAAATAAAAATCATTCTTGGACGTTATAAAAAATTGGATATAGGAATAAGAACATTAACCCCCCCAACTTATCACTCGCTACTGTTATTTTTTAATGTATTTCCACATTTAAAAAATAGCAATATATATGAATTTTCTTGAGCATCTTTTTACCTCCAAAATTATGATCATTCTAAAATATACATATTTTATACAAATTATCTAATAAATGTTTTCTAATGTTACTGATTATTTGAAAAATATGAGTTTTTTAAAATAAAGTGCAGGAATTTATTTCCCACAGCTTTGGAGGCTGGAAGGTCCACGATCAATGTGCAGACAGGTTTGGTGTCTGCTGATAGGCACAGTGTCCTCTCCAAGTCCGCATGCTCCGGAGGAGAGGAACAGTGCTCTTCATGCGGCGGAGCGAGAGAGAGTGAACCCACTCATGAAAGCCCTTTCTGTAGTGGCATTCATCCATTCATTTTTAAAAGTTAGATTTTTTTTTTAGCATTTGGATATACCATAATTTATTTACCCATTTGCCTATTGTTTTACATTAAGTTTTTTTTTTAAGATAGGCTATGATAAATATGATTGAAGCAAACAATAACTATTGTAAAAAATCAAATGGCCATAAATATAGGACTTTGTGTTCATCCCCCCCAGTGTCAAATGAATGCAAACTAAAACAAAACGTTTTGTTAAATTGGGAGAAATTTTACAAAGGGTAATATACTGGAACTTGTGAATCTAAACTGCTAAGCATTTTCAGAAATTAGTTTGTAAGTGTAAGTGTTGTTGTTTTTTTTTTTTTTTTAAAAGGAGAGTGACTTTGTGGCCTGAGAAAGGATTACTTTTTAAGTAAATACTCAGAGATACGGGGGAAAATGTTATGTACGAGGAGATCTGGTACAAAGTTATTTATATATGCTAAATATTTTCTCAAGTTGTCATTCAGGAGAGAGTAACAGCCCATAATCTCATGATACAGTATTTTAATGGAATAAGTGATACCTTCCGTTGAGTGCCTGCTGTTAAGATACTCAGAGCTGTCCACGCAGGCATTTCTTGGCCTGTGTAGGAGCTATTTCTGTGGCTAGAAGTTAATTCTTTCTGCACCAGCATGGCACAGATAGAAACCGAGCCAGTGATGTGCCAGGTCTCCTCTAGTTTGGATCAATTCATGACGCACTGTTGTGCCTGGAGGATGTGCTGTTCATCGAGAGTTAAGAGGGGTTTAGGAAAATAATTAATACTCGCATGTGCTTGCAAAAAATATCTGGATTACATTCCGGAGTCCTGGTAACAGTAATTACAGAATATAGCAATGAACGTGTGAGTGAGATCAGAGAATTTCAGAAGGAAGAAATGGAGGCTTAGAGAGAGACATGATGTACCCGAGTTTGTACAACCGAGAGCGTACGTAGAGAGGGGGCAGATCACGTACTGAACAGTGATGCTTTTTGAAAAGACCATATGACAGTTGTTAAGACTACAATGAAAGGTTATTAGAAGGTTATTCAAAGATACATTTCATGAGAGCAAGATTTTAAGGCATGCAGGATAGATACTAAAAGTATGGCATTTAAAAAAAAACGTTATTTGCTTGCCACCAGACACAAATACGGGTTCTGCTCCGAAGCCTTCCCTGGCCCTCTGTTCCTCTTGATGTGAGAATCTGGCTCATTCTCAGTGATCAATGAGCTAGGGATTTCTAACTTTACACTGTTAGGCTGTGGTCTTTGTGTGCACACTGCATCCAGGGATTGTACAGTAGGTGACCTGCACCGAGGGATTACAACAAGGCACCCACGGTGGGGGACGCACAGTCTGTGCTCCCCTCTCGGAGCCCTGCACCACAGCCTCGGGCTGCATCCTCCCAGAGACAAGGGTACTATTTTCTTTACACAGAGGTTACCTGAACTGCCAATTCTTTGCTCCCATACCAAGCTGACCCTGCCCAGAGAAGGGTGCTTTATCTAACTCACAATCAAACAGCGTAGACCAAAAAAGTCCTGCCTGTGTCTACATGTCTATTCAAAAAGAAATACTTCTTTTGCTCAAAGTCGTTGGATCCCAGTTAAGCCACTATTTGTAGGAGCTTTCCTCAAAGAAATTCAAACTGGAGAAGGGAGACGAAAATATCTACCTTGACTCTCACTTTGTACAGGGACTCCATTCGCTCTATATCCGTAGACTATTGGATTCCGTTAGCCTATATGTGAAGAGGGATCCAATATTGAGACTAAGTCTTACTGAGAGCCTCAGAATTGTCTTTAGTGAAGTGTTAAATAGTTGCCTCCAAGCGTTCACTTTTTTAGATGTCTTCACAGGATTTAAAGAAAGAATAAAACGTGCCAGGATATTTATGAATCATGAGATTTAATAGAGACCAAAGTAGATCTGATTATTGATGTGCTTACTGCTTCATTAAATTCCCCTTAAGGTTTGCGGCATGGATATGGATCATTTGCAATAATAATTATGCAGTGATCGATTGATTGGGTCTGACATTGCACTTGTCACCTTGAAATGCAAAATCCATCTATTTTCAACAGTGTGAACATTTCTTGCTAATCTTGCACACCAGTATGTGATAGTTTATTTTATGGAGAAAGTACAATTTATAAAGTTTAGAGACTTAACATTAACCTTTTGCTAAAAATGAAGTATCACTTGTCATTTTACAAAGGAATGAAAATCATCCAACCAGCAATTTTTTTGAGATTAGAAAACACAGTCTAATTTCAAAAGAATTTTTCAAACCCAAAACGCATGCACTTTGATTGAGTGCTACACGTATATTGTGAGTATTGGAGTTGGCTAAACCTTTGCACGGAGCATGGATGATTGTGAACTTGAGGCTAGCTCGGCTTTTGTGTAAAGACACACACACACATCTATCTATCATTTATTCATTTCCACATTTAACTCTCTAATTCTATCTGTACTCCCCCAAAATAATGCAAAACTCTGTTTCTGAAAAGTGTAGGCGCTTTCCAAGTTGTCTTCCCAAGATATTACTGAATGTTATTCCATTTGAGGATTTACACATTTCCTTCCAAGTTGTGAATTTTTAAGACAGGATAAAAAACCAGTGACCTCATTGTTTTGCATTTGTATCAACTTTGATTTCCAGAACTTTTACTGTCTTGAGTTTATGACGTGTCCAGTCTCAGGTCGGTACAGCAGTGAATAATCATTGCAGAATTGCTTATTAAGGCCAGGCACTGTGCCTAATGCTGGGGATAAGGTATCAAATGAAACCGACCTGGCCTGTTTCCACGTGGAACCTACATTCTAGCAAGGAAGGAGAAACTCATCTTCAGTCCTCCTGAATTTAGAAATGTGGTCTGTTAATTGGCATGAAAACATATTCACAACATATTGCTAAGCCAAGAGATGACAGGTGACAAAAGGTATATACATTTAAGATCCCATTTAAAATGTTACAAAGAATGATATTTAGCACGTGCTACATATCTACCAGTGTCCACCGCTTAGACACATAATATATTTACTACCCAGCAATTCATGAGAAACTTATTGTTTTTATCCTCATTATGCATGTGATGACATGGAAGACTACACAGGTCAAAGCTTCCAAAATTCATGAGCTAGTAAGTGACAGAGAGCAGGATTTGAACCCAGAAAGTCAGTCTCCAGAGCCTATGCTTTGCAACAATTCATTTCTAGAGGTATAGATAGGTAGGTATCTCCACACCAAGATGCTGACACTGGTTGGTATGGCTGCTTTCTTTTCATTACCTCTCTGTAGTTTCTAATTTTTTCGTTATGTGTATGTGATATTTATATCATGAAAACAACTTAAGGAAATATAAATAATGGTGAATATGCCTCGTACAGAACACACTATCCAACAAGCACAGCGGTTATCAGAATTTAGAGTAGTAAGATGCCCAACAACATAACAGAAATCCCCAGACCTGTGGCTTAAAGTGCTTTTAACTCAAAGTTATGAGAAAGTACTATAACCTAATGATGTCATTTGAAAGAGCTCTTCACAAGTGTAGGCACACACCAACAGGAATTTCTGTTACTTGGCTGAATCTCTCTTCAAGCATTCAACGAGAGTTAGCATCTCCCAAGTGTTTTTCGGTTAAGACAGCTCTGCCACCTATTATTAGTGACAGTAAGAGTAAAAAATACATAATATATAATTTAAATTTCCTTTATGTTTTTTACATATAAAACCTGGAAGGAAATTGAACCTAACTCATAGATAAGGAAAATAAGATTTATAGAAATACAATAACTTATTCAAAATCCTACCTTTAAAAACAGTGACTTACCTAAGATTATGACAACAATTTATGATAAAGGTGGGATGAGGATGTTGGGCCCAGCCAGGACCTCTTGCTACTATATGCTGACTCCTCAGTGTGGGTATTTATACTAGGACACCAAAAAGATAATTGTTTTTGATGTTGATTGTGTGTTCATGGTGAACAGCATTAAGGACAGTAAAACGAGGAACTCTGGTGTTTACTTTCTTCAACCATTTTATCCTTTATTGAGTATTATTCTACTTATTGAAAGTTGTAAGTGATATATATAACCAATACAAACAGGCTTAGATGAAACATACTGTAAGAATTTACTGGTTTAGAAAACAGAAACATACAAGAGGTAGATCTCAGGCAAAGCCCCACCCAGATTCAGATAATATTCTCAGAAATTGGGGTGTGTATGTGTATGTGTGTGTGTGTGTGTGTGTGTGTTGGGGGAGGTGTTTCCTTCTCTCAGCTCTGCTTTCTTTGATGCAGAATTCAGTCACAGACAAGCCATTCCTCTTGGTGGGCCACCAGCAGCTCTGAGTTTTTGTTCTTTTAGCTAAGCATGTCCAGCTGAAAGAGAAGCATCTCTGCTCCCAAAGCCTTGAAGTTTAAGCAAAAGTCCCAGGCCTGCCTCTCATTGGTTCAGCTTAGATTATATGCCCATCCATTAACGAATCAAAATGGTTTGGCAGTAGCATGAAGGGATTGGCCAGGTCGAGGACACATCCATGGAGGCCAGTGATTGGATCTTCTCCTCTAGAACCACCTGCTCTGAGAATGGAGGAGGTGTGGTTTCACTCAAGAGAGGCAAAGGTAGACAACTGATGTTAGGCAAGGAAAGCAATGACCTCGTGCCCAGTCTTTGTCTTTAATAATTACAACTCTGAAACCACTCTATCCAGTAGGATTTCTTACTACACAAATCTCTGGTATTCATGGGACTCATGGAAAGTTCTAGAATATTTCAAACTATTTAATGCCACCTGTCGAATCCTTCCACACTCCTTGAAACTCCTTTGCTGGAAATCTTACCATGAACTATGAAGACATACTATGCTTTGACATAATACACTTGGTTCTCCTGTGTGTTCCATTTTGTTTTTAATTAGCAGGTATATAGTGGCTCTGTGTGTGTGTGCGTGTGTGTGCATGCATGTGTCGTGTGTGTGCATGTGTGTGTGTGTGTGTGTGTGTAGGAGCACTGAAGTGAGTTTCCATCTCTGGAAATAACTGTTATCTATCCTACTGAAAGAATGAGCAGCTTTGTCTAATGACATGGTAAGGTTAGTTGAGAACTGGCAAATGCTAGAATCAGACTGAAAAGTATTTTATAGCTCTATGTTCTTCATTTTACATTTCTGGTGGTAAAACAAAGAAAGAAAACAAACAAAC
>CAUYRT010093090.1:0-40745 GCA_963574885.1 Lepilemur ruficaudatus | reverse complement strand
TTTTTTTGAGACAGAGTCTCACTCTGTTGCCCAGGCTAGAGTGCTGTGGCATCAGCCTAGCTCACAGCAACCTCAAACTCCTGGGCTCAAGTGATCCTCCTGCCTCAGCCTCCCGAATAACTGGGATTACAGGCATGTGCCACCATGCCCGGCTAATTTTTTCTATATATTTTAGTTGGCCAATTAATTTCTTTTCTATTTTTTAGTAGAGACGGGGTCTTGCTCTTGCTCAGGCTGGTCTTGAACTCCTGAACTCAAACAATCCTCCCGCCTCGGCCTCCCAGAGTGCTAGGCTTGCAGGCGTGAGCCACTGCGCAAATATGTTGATTTAAACAATCTGCTATGACAGATACTTAGGTAAACAACCATTTGCTTGGAAAAACCATCACAATAAGGTCTTTTTAAAATTCTTGATCTATTCACTGAGACTAAAATATCAGCTAAGGGCAACTCTGATTAAAAAAATAATTTCCTTCATAAAACCCTTTTTTTAAAATCTTCTCAAATTGGAGAACTAAAATGAGCACCTCAATAATTCTGGTCAAAAGGGATTTTCACCCAAACCTTTTAGCCTTGAGTATCTGTATATGAACTAAAAATTGTTCAAGTTATTGGTTTATTTCTTCCCTTTAGCATGTTCCCATTTGCTAAAGGGAAGAAATAAACCAATAACTTGACTGAGAATATAAATGTCATAATACTAATATTAATTATTAATAACTCTGTGAGTCTCTGTAGAAAACAATAGGAAATGTATTTGCCTTACTAAGAAACAGGACAAACAAGCCATGTATCCTGTCAACAACACGATGACATTGTTTTGGTACCAAAAGGGGAGCAGTAAGGCTTGTTACATGCTTTGCAGCAGGGATGTCGAAAGCTCTTCCAACTGGTACAGGAATTTAGGACAAATTCCTGTTCTGCATTAGCAAGCAGAAAACCAAATTAAAAAGACAGTAAGAGATTCTAACATAGTGAACAAGAACCATTTTTTTCCTCTAATAAACATCAAACTAATTGAAGAGAGATGCTAATAGACAATGCCTGCAAGCCTGAACTTGAAATGTATCTCGGTTTTGACAAATATACTGGGGTGAAAGAAAGAAGTTTCTAGAGGGTAGTTTCTCCCTACAAAAATAATGCCCTCTACATTTTTGTAGGTCACTTAAACACAAACGTGTCTGCTGTGTCAAGTGCCAGATGTATAAGATAAACTGCCTGGGGGTGTTTAACTTACCCGGTAAATGTTTCCCAAGGCTTCAAATTCGCAGAAGGAAGAGGATGTATTATGTTTGGTATGGTTCCCACTCCCCCCACCGCCCCCCACATCCTTTTAGATTCTTTGTCCCCCTATGCATTTCCCCCCTCCACATTCTTTTCTTTGAAGCAGATTTGCTTAGCGCAGTGAGAAGAAATGAAACCTTCTATAATAAAGTAATTCACTGTGTGATTTTTTTTACTGTATCAGTTTCAGAATCTAAGAGTCAGTGGCTTAAAAATAAAGCAACATTACTTCTCTAAGGACCTAATTTGGTCAGATCTTACGTACAGATGAATGCTGCTGCGCTGTGTGCAAAGGAATTGGTGTCTATACATTGGACGACGTTGGTATTTTCCTATCGTTTATTCTCTCCCTCTCACAAACTGCAATTTGTTCAAGGAAGCCATATGCCCAGTTAAAAATGTCCATTTCCGGCCGGGCGCGGTGGCTCACGCCTGTAATCCTAGCACTCTGGGAGGCCGAGGCAGGAGGATCTCTCAAGATCAGGAGTTCAAGACCAGCCTGAGCAATAGCGAGACCCCATCTCTACTAAAAATAGAAAGAAATTAATTGGCCAACTAAAAACATATAGAAAAAATTAGCCGGGCATGGTGGCTCATGCCTGTAGTCCCAGCTACTCACGAGACTGAGGCAGGAGGATTGCCTGAGCCCAGGAGTTTGAGGTTGCTGTGAGCTAGGATGATGCCACGGCACTCTAGCCTGGGCAACACAGTGACACTCTGTCTCAAAAAAAAAAAATTTTTTTTTAAAAATGTCCATTTCCCAGCCCAGCCTCTTTTGCTCCTAGGGATGGACATGACACCCAGTCCTGACCAGATGTCCTAAGTAAAAGTTGCTGCATGAGGCTCTTAGAAATCCCTTTCAGCCCCCTTTTTTTAATTCCCCAAATGTAGATGTGATGGTGGAGGAGGAGCAGCCACCTTGTCACCTCCAGATGAACACGAATACATGGAAGCAATACCCTTAAAAACAGCGGAGCAATAAGCTCGGAAGAGCCTGGAGCCCTAATGATAAAGTAGAGTGACACTACCAGGATGGACTAACTACAGCTAGAGTCCTTGTTATAAGAAGTTAGAGAACTACAGTTAGCTCTCTGATACACGTACAGGGAACTCATTCCTTAAATGAAATAGATATTGAAGACAAACTCAGTTCTTTGAGTTTTATGTATCTAAATATACATATATTAGGTTTTAGTATTTCTCATATGGTTGAAGGCAGCTTATTTCATTTAAATGACAGACAGCTGGTTTTCTACTTTTGTTTTTTGAACATAAAATAGGGGCTTACCTTAACTTTTTTACCAAGTCGATCCTTCCATTTCTCTGCTATAGAGCCTTCCACCAAGAGTAATCTGCATTTTTAAAAGAAACAACCATTTTTGAAAAATTTAAACCTATACTGAAAAGTACATGGAATCATTGCCCAGAAGCACTTACATGTTTATTCTAGAATAGGACAGCTAGGTTTTAGACCCATAATTCTTAACTATTTGTGATTAATAGACCCCTTTAGGAAACAAATTAAGTTATGGTCCCTCTGCCCAGAAGAATGCACACATACACTTTCCTGTCTAGTATATGAAATCAGGGGACCCAACTAAAACCAATCTGTAATCCCCAAGAAGATAGACAGATCCCAAGATAGAAACATAAGAGTAAGATCTCTAGAAAGAAATGCAATGAGTGTCGGGCAGGCAGAGAAATTATTCTGAATCCTTAAGGAGTGAATTACCTGGAACGTTCCTCATCTTCGTAGCCCATGATGATATATTCCTCATTAACATTAAGTGGAGGGCACAGGCAGCCAGAGCTGGTGTAGAGGTTGACGGTATCCCTTGGAATGTTCACCAGAGAGGCCTTTAGAATCTCCTTCACTTCCACTACTGCAGTCACATCATGGCACTTAGTCTTTATCTCTTTAACTTTAGCCCGAATGACTGGGATAAAAGATAATAAAGCTGATACATCAGTATGACACATAAGAGGTGCTCCATTCAAAAAAGACAAAGTTGGCTTTTTTCCTAGTCAATTCTTATTCCCTTGATGCTCAATGAATGAAGAGGAAAGTCAACCAGACATTTTTGCCTTAGACTGTAGTGGGTGACATACTAAACAACACACCTGCCCCCTTAATGTTCAGCCCTGACCCCTTTTCCACTTTTTGTGTACATATGTGTGTGTGTATATATGCATGTATGTTCCTGTGTTTAATTTTGAGAAATCTATTTAGATAACCAAAGGATGAGTGAATAATCTGATATAATTACCTTCCAGAATATCATTTTGGACGTGTGTATATGCATGTGTGCAGTTCCAATTGCTGGCAACAGGAGTTTAACCTATGTTAATTTTGCTATAGGTAAAGACCTAGTACTCGCATATGCTTTGTTTCCTTGTCTGAATTTTTCTACCAGGTCTATTAACAGATTTTCTAGAGTTAGCAGGTCTCTTTAGTGTTATAAAGTTATCCTGTTCGATGTTGTTCCCAACTTATTCTGCCATCTTTTCACCTTCCTAATCTTAGCTCACTGCTCAGACATTAGTTCCTTTCTTCCTTTGTGTCAGTACAGATTATCTTTAATACTCTACTTTAGGTATGCTACAGTTCCTTCTTGAATAAAAATTGTCACCACTAGACCTTGTTTCTTCCATTTTGTTTTGAAGTCAGACGCTCCAACATTCCTTCCCCTCACGCGCTATGAATATGTTAACATGCCAATTGCATTAATCTACATCTCTCAATGGATACACTGGCACCCAATTTATCTCACAAGGGTAAGCTTTACTTTAAAATATAATGACAAATTGCCTTCAGTTGCAAAGTCAAAGTATTTGACTCAGAATCCAGAAAGTATAATTCTGCTTCTTTTCTGTATCTCTTCCCTTTGGGAGAGTCAAATTCTTTAGATTCCTACTTCTGGTAAATGAGAAGCTTTAAAATGCCAAGAAAGAAGTAACAATGTCAATTAGTAAAAAGACAATGGCATTTTCCTGGGTAGGTCCTCTCATTGCTCAAGTTCAATATCCATGGACTTTATTTAGAGGAAAACACAATTTATTCAAATCGATCCACTTTTTGCAAGCCTCTTAGGCACATATCTGTAAACCACTTTTATCTGAGTGCCTTCCCACATACTTTAGGGATTTTGGACTAAAAAGGATTGGAAAAAAACAATCCATGAAAATACAAAGCCAGCTAATAAACCATTCTTCCACTAACGCTCCAACTTCATCACAGAAACTTGATAATATTCTACCAGTACAACATTCATATGACAGCCATTAAGTTGCTAATGAATTGTAAAAACTCTAAGACAAAACATTATTTTTGTTTCGCAGGTATTTCAGTCTTCAGAGAATCAGTTGCCTCAAGTACGAGAACTTGTAGTAAGTAAAATATAACTGCTCAGCTATCCCTGCTTGGTTCAATTTGCAAGTAGAGTCTCTTTCTATTTATGTTCTCTCTATCCTGTGTTTTAACAGAAGATAAGATTGCCCTTTTTGAAATGTCACTTGGGAAAGCCAGATAATAAATTCTCAACCCCCAGCTAGCAGACATTTTTTTGTGTCCTGGCTTAAGCAAATGTGCTTCATAGCATCCATCACTATTAGAGATTAGTGAACTGTGCAAAAGTTCTCAACTTAATGATTTATTTACCCAATGTCTATTATTTTCATTAGAAATTTTTAGTACATGTACCTATTCCAAAATAAATATCTCTGTACAGACCTTTTTTTATTTAAGTAATTTGTTATAGCTCAAGAGTTTTTAACTGAATTAATCTGAATGAAGCAGAGGTTTTGTCTGAATCACCAATTGCTCCCACCTCCTCTTTGTTTTAATAGACACATGCAGATAGATAAGATAAAAATGAACATATTTTTGAAATAAAAATATATTTACTATTTGCTTTTCAGAGTTTTCCTTCTATTTAATCATTTGGGTGCCTGCCTCCCCCAAAGAAGATGTAAGTCAGTCCCAAACAAATACCACTCCTTAAATTGTGGTGCAACCTAGTTATTACATGGCTAGGAAAAAGAAATTATTAGACTCAGAATCTAATCATGATCCATATCCCATTTTGTTTTATAATATTCATTCAACTAACTTCTCTAAAATCTTCTCCTTCCGTGATTTGTATTTCAACTTTTAACAAAAATAACAGTACCAACCATTGCAGCATAAAGTAAAAACTGATATTAAGTAAAAATGTTGATTTACTATATTCCATAGGCTTAGTCCCTTATTTATCAACTGGAAAGCTCTATTAATTGCCCCTTCTAAATATAATGATTCTGTATACATAAATTATACATACCAGTACCCAAAAGTACATTATGAACAATCATAAGAAGGCACAACTTGGGTTCAATAATCATTGATAAAATCAGGATAATATATCTCATGGGATGGTTGAGAAAATTAAATAAGATAGTATATGGAAACCACTTAACACAGTTCCTGGCACAAAAACAGCTGGCTTTTTCATCCTTTAATTAAATTTGTCAGCTACATTCAGATTGGTAGCTCTTTCACTAATATTTAGTTTACCAGAATATCAGATTTTTAGGTCAAACTAGATAACAAAACATTTCTTTAATTGAATAACAGCAACTTCTGTAAGTGTTATTTTCCAACACTGTCAATGTTTTCCATGGGATAGTCTGACTGAAGAAACCAAGTGTGACTCTTTTAACCATTCCTTATGCATCAAAAAGCTCTTCTGTTCACCCCAACGAAGCATAACTGATGGCCCACGCAGCTTCAAACATTTGGGCTCCAATCCTCCTCAGTCTTCCAGATAGAGAAGAGTCCCATCTATTTTGAAACTTGTCTCTGTGTACTTAATTGCATGGCTCTCAGATGCCAACAATCCTGCCTGATATGCATCAAAATCAACCATTTGTTAAGAATTTTGCCCATGTGAGACACTTTAATTGGGCAGAGGGACTATGCCCTTAAAAATTGTCCTTCTCTATTTGTTTTTAAGCCTTATTCTTACACTGCTCTATTCATTTACCCACGCACACATACACCCCCCTTTCCTGACACAGCAGTTTATAAATTAACCATAATGTTATCCTTACCATAGTTGTAATTGTTCCGGAAATAGATCTTCTGTGTAGCTCTAATAGGCTTACATTTACAGCGTTCTGAAAAATACATTTTAATTATAAGCAATTTTTCAATATTAGCTTTCTTTTGTGTACTCTCATTTTTAGCCAAGATTAGCTCTGAGTTTGGTGGTGAGAAGGCCCTTGGCAATGCTACATGTCTGATTTCTTTCTCCTGTAACAACATTCACGTTTATTCTGTCTACACAGCCTCTTATTCAATGTCAGTATGCTCGTAAGTTCCCACTCTTGAACAACCCACCCAAATCGCGAGGAGACACTGTTCATCCCATGCATGAGAAGAGCATGACCCGGTATCCTGAAAGAGGCATGCTTAGTGCTGATGACAGCAGAATGAATGCCTACCGCCTACCGAGAGGCAACTCTCTGCCTATGCTCAGGGAGCTGGTTTACCGCTGCGGAGTATCACCTAATGTTCATATGCTTTTTACAGATTACACAGCACTCCTCCAAGTATTAGCCATGGAATTTGAAATCAACTCAAGGAGATAAGCAGGTGTTATTACAACCCAGAGAACTTCATGAAGTTCTTAAGCAGAGGGGCAGTCAGCCCCTTCTATAGGTAGAATAGCTGCCATTAAGCTTAATGGTATTTTTATGCTTGTTAGAGGACATGACGATGTAATATTTTGAAAAGAGAAATTCCATGTTTTAAAAAATATCTGGTGAATAAGTGTCCAGAATGAGTATTTTATGTAATACAGATGTATGTAATAAAAGTTCTAATTATTTCAAAATGTTTCATTTATAGATCGTTTAACATCTTGGAGAGTAGATTATTATACCTTTTATAGAAGAGTTACATTGCCAAGATTACTTAGCTAAAAAAATATACAACATAAGCATGGTAAATTGTTGGCAATTAAAGTCAATATAAAAACAGAAAATACACAATTACCTTAGAAAATACTTTATTATATATATGTAAAGATTTCTTTAAAATAGTACCTCTGAGAAAGCTTTATTAAAAATTAAATGGCATTTGTTTCCTCTATTTTGACACAGAAAAAGGAAAAGAGAACGTAAGAATCAGGGAAAGAAAACTTAACAAAAAATTGTGTTTAAAAAGTGCTTTGTGTCAGCCTGATGACCAATAAAAGGTAGAAGTTCTTGTTTACCACTTGATGTTGTGTTTTCTAATCAAAATAAATTTTATTTCCGGTTGAACTGTAGGTAATATGCTTTCAAATAGCAGTCCAAAGTAGAGTAGAACCCTTCCTGGAAGCTTTAAGTTGTAGAAATAAGCATCTCTACCAAAGATAGGTAGTAGCAGCAACTGTTGTTCTTGCCCATGACAGAAGGAAGAGTTTCTCAATGCTACACACAGCACCTTCCCTTGTTCTACAGGTAATTTTTAATACACAAATTTCTGTGAAGATCTCAGCCCAATAAATAATGGCTGATATCAGTGCTTGTTTTTATTTTGAAGATGACTACTCCAAAATTAACTTTTTTATTAGCAAAACATTTGTATTTTCATTGAAAATAAAATGGAAAGTTATATAGTTCTTGCTGTCTTGTATAGTTGTTTTATTTTGTACTAAAATGTTATACTTTTTTTTTTTAGAGAGAGACGGGGTCTCGCTCTTGCTCAGGCTGGTCTTGAACTCCTGAGCACAAAGGATCCGCCTGCCTCAGCCTCCCAGAGTGCTAAGATTCAGGCGCAAGCCACCAGGCCCGGCCCATTATACTCTTTTTTAAGACAGAGATTCTTGAGATGAGAATATTTGTAAAGAAATAAATGCTATGGTCTTCTATTTACAAATTATCCTCATCCATATAGAAATATGCATTTTGGTTTTTCTATTTAAAAATAGATATCAATCAAATTGTCATCTCACAGGTGGCAGTGCCATACTATCTATATATCCCTTTCTGTGCCCCAGTCTCTAGCTATTGCAAATGTTTGTCTACTTCAAGTAACCAGTAGCTCAATAAAAATAACAGCATAACCAGAAGTTGAGTTTCATATCCACAAGGCTCAAATATGGAGGAACTTCCTTTCGGTTATTTGCTTATTCAACCCAAACATATTCATATCTGAAATTATTCATGAAAAGTATATCTTAGATCAATAGATCTGAAGCATTATCCTCTTCTAAATTGTTTACACATGTCTACATCTATGTCCCCAAAAGCCTAACTGGAAAACCCCAAAGAATCATAGAGGGATACAGTGCGTGCATTATTTATTACATGTTTGTGCCTGCCACCCTAAATCAGATTGTAACAGTTTCTTTGTCTTTACTACCAATAGCTGGTTTCTTGACACTCTTTTTATCGGTCCACTAGCATTACCGGAATTTCTAGCTTAATTGCTAGTAATCTTCTCATAGCTTCCCAATCGCACAAGGTTTTTAAGTTTTGGTTTTCATACAGGCAAAATGAAATCTATTAGTTACTGAACTTTGCACAAAAACCACTAGACTTTACTTTGATTTTCCTGTATCCCTTTGTTGAAAAGGAAGGCTTATAAGGGAATTGGAGTTTGCCTTGGTGCTTTATCTAAAGAAAAAAATATTTAAAGAGTTAAAGGAGCTAGCTTTGACAAAATATTCTAAGAAGTAACAAAGAGATCTTCAAATGTGGGCAGTTTTAATATGAGCAATTCGTTCACCTCCAAGTCTAGAATCAATATAATACAGAGTTGTTGGACAGAGTACAGTGCTACGTCCCACATGCGACCATGGCTGTCACTGGGAAATGGTGGTCAGCAGTTCCTCCTCATGTGACCCTCACTCCTCTTTCTAGATTATTCTAGCCACTCTCCTAGAATCAGTGTTCTCCTACTTCTTTGCTAATAAAACTGAAGACTATTTGTTATCCCCTAGCACAAACATGAATTTAGCACACTAGTAGAAATGCAAGTTTACAGAGTTACCATGTCCAGAGCTTCATAGAACTTGGTCTGCAACTCTGGAAATACATGGCACCTTGGGAAGCCTGTTTCAACAGTGAGACTTCTCATAAACATAGTCCATAAGGGGAAAAGAAACACATCCTTCTGTATTTAGTTTTGCTCATAAAAATAGACTCATTTATTGAAAACACATAAGGATAACAGCATTTTTAATATGATTTTACAAGATCTAAAGAATTCTAAGTACTTGATACAGTTATAAAATATGATACTCATTGGACCTTCACCATTTAATGCAACCTTGTTTGAGGTCAAGCTTAAGCGTGATACAACTTTGTAACTAGCCCTGGCCTTCATCTGAAATGAAATCCTTTGGGGTCTCATCCAGAGCTGTAAGACTATACTTAACTTCACCAGATTCTAAAACCCCCCAAAATTTTCATATACCATGACTTTAGAAAACTACTATTTTTGAGTGAATAATTTCTGGGTTTTTAAAATTTGTTTGTTTGTTTTTCCCTAGGAAAAGACCTTAGATCTATGTTCAGGATTTATTGCCAAAAAGTAGGATGAGGGGAAGAAGAAAGTCCAATTCTATTTGTGTTACAATTTCAGTTGTAACTCTTTCAAGAATGACCCTTTCTAATCAGATCAGAATAATCTGAATAATTTTAATTTGTGCCAAATGAACTGTATGTTTTATATCCTGGCATTTGACCCCTAAACCCACTTGTCCTTTTCCCTCCATTTTAAAATGCAGAGGAGATCACAACAAATTTTAAAAGATATAAAAAGTAAATTTTTATGATTTGAATATATCCTTAACTATAACTTCTTTACTGAGATCCAAATCTGTATTTTCAACTGCCTATAAGAGGTGTCTGTAGCAGGTCCTTAAGTAATTTTAAACATCTGTTAACATCCATCACACCATGAATTTGTTTTTCTTCTATAGAAATGATAGTGTCCACTGACTCCACAACCCTGGGATATCCATGCTTCTCTAAAATGAGATGGGAAAGGGAAAGGGAACTAACATTTCTTGAAACTTTCAGTCACTTGCATATTCATTCATTCATTCTGCTAATATTTATTAGGCATCTGCCACATCCTACGGTCTGTAACAGACACATAGGACAAACGACAGGCAGCACAGACAGTACAGAAGAGGATACATTGAACAAAACATTACACACACATGATAATTTGTCATACATGATACATGTATGAAAGAAAAGTACAATGAGTATGTGTAATGAGAACATATAACTTGATGCCCTAATCTAGTCTGGCCTTCAAAATCCTCTCAGGAAATGACATTTAAGCTTGAAACCAGGAGTTGTCATCACCTGGGTAGGAACTACATCTTTATAAGAGGAGAGAAGATGAAGTCCATAAAGGAGACTGAGAGGGAGCATCCAGGGATGTGGCAGAAAATACAGGAGAGTGCGGAGTCCAAAAAAGCTGAAAGAAGAGGGTATTCCAAAAGAAAAGGAGAGCAGTCCTCTGTGTCAAATGACCCCCAAAGCTCAAATGAGTTAAGAGAGAAAAGGGCCCACTGAATTCAACTAGCAAGAAGATGACTGGACTCCGAGCAAAAGGGAGAATAGGACTTTGAAAGGCCGAAGATTTCATCCACTACACAGGAAGGAAAAGGAGAGGGCTACTGATGCTGACGGGTTTATACATTTGTTGGTGGGATGATGAGAGAGTTCCTTCCAATGGCTTTTACTTCCTCATTGAAGGATAAAGTGAAGTCATCAGCTACGGGGAATGAGGGGCTAGGAGACAGGATGAGAGGGGTGTGAGGAGACAACGTACAAAGCATTTATTCATCAAGTGGAAAGGCAAACTTCCTAGTAAGTAGAATTGCTTGACAATGCTGATTGTCTGTTTGAATTTTCTATCATGAACTTACAGTGAAACCAGTCACCCCGGTTGATTAGTTTTCTCCAGCAACTTGAGTTGCGAATTTGCCAAGTGAGTATGGCAAAGGAAGAGAAGGCAAGGAGATTGAGGGTATTTTCAAGAGAATGATTGTTATGGTAGACCATGAAATAAATCTCAGGTGGGCAAGGAGCAGCCGCTAAACAGACAGTAAGTGGTAGGCGTTAAATAGGCCGTCTCAAGGGAGTGGAAAAAAAAAAAAGTTACAGTGCTGATACCAGAGCAAAGCAGCTGGAATGAAAAGAGGTGGTAGGCAAAAGGCAGGATTCTTGAAATTACAATTACAAAGCTAGCAGCCCTGGTAAGGAATTGCCTGTGGAGATGAGAGGCTGGGGTAGACTAGACAAGCAGGTCAGGAAAGTGATGAAGTCAATGCACTAGATGGGTCAACTACTTTATCATCAAAACAGCAACAGGGATGGATGCCATTGTGGAACCTGTTCAGATAGCCCTTAAATGGAGATGGGCAATAGAATATTTGGCCTTCCAGAAAGACTATCCTTCTAGAAACAAGGAAAAGATCCCTAGATTCCACCCCTCGGACCACATTTCCTCTTCCCAAAGTTGCAAGTCATCAAATGGACACTATATGGAAAAACTTACAGAGTCTTACTATTCCTGGGGCATTAAAACAAACAAAAACACCAGAACCTCAGGGTGCTGATGTCAATGATGAAAGGAAAAAACACCACCACCACCACAACTCCTGCAGAATTAGAAACCAAGAGCTATTTTAAACCAGGAAGTATATTAAAAAGGTTGGAATTTAGAAATCATATCGGTATTATGTTCATACGAGTGTGTACTTTTATACAATAAAAAAGAATAAAATGATGCATAGAACTAAATGGATAGATTTCAAAAACATTATGGTTAGCAAAGGCAGCCAGTCACAAAAGAATATGTACTGTATGATTCCATTCACATGAAGCTGAGGAACAGACAACACTAAGCCATGGTAATAAAAATCAGAACCGTACCTGCCTCAGGGGTGGGTGAGTGACTGGGCACAAGGGCTGATGGAAATGTTCTTTATCTTGATCTGAATGATGGTTACATGAATACACACATTTGTCAAAATTCAATGCAGCGTATACTTTGGATTTACGCATTTTATTGTAAGTAAATTTTACCTTAATAAAGTCCCATAAATATAAAAATTCATATAGGACATTTCCTGCATTTTTTTATAAAATGAAGTGTCATGACTTAGTAGCCATTCATTTTGTGCTTAAAATAATATTTATTTCCTAAATATATACATAGAGCAAAGAATATCACATTAAATTTTATTTTGGATTAGAGCAGTATATGGAAAATGTGATGAAGCTGAGTGGTGAACCTCGATATTACAATAAGGCTTTAAAAAGCAAAAGTAACATTAGCTCAACTTAGCTGTAAAAACAAACCTCAAATATTGTAATAAAGGACTCAATTCATAGTAATTTGCACTTTGTAAAAGGGAATTGCTTAAGATTGAGAGGACTAACACTATATTAATAAGAAAAAGGAATTCAGTTTATTCCCTTTGGGATTTATGCCTTTGGAAAATTTTAAATAAACTGCCTTTCACGAGGTTTCTGGATCCAAAAGTTATTCAGGATATCCAAAATATAGAAAGAGTCAATGCAATTTTGCCTGTTCTCTCGTGATATCTGAAGTGCTATGTTTTGTGACATGCTCTAAAGAAGTCAATCAACACAAAGACAGAATGGGCTTCACATCCTTTAGAAGGTCATGTGCCTACTCAATGCCAAGTGCATAGAAAAGAGGTGGAATAAAGGGGGATGCCAGTCACCTGCTCACTCCCTCGTGCCATGTCCTTGGCAGTCGTGTGGCTAACGCAAGTAAGGGCTCATTTGATGAGTGGTAGGATGGATGGACCAAAGCCAACTATAGAGTTTTGGTACTAGGGACCTAAGAAAATGATAATGCCACATACTAAACAAGAAAGATGCAAGGAGGAAATGTTTAGAAAAGGTTACTTTAGTTACTAAATACGTTATATTTGAGGTACCAGTAGGATACCCGGGTAGAAGTGTTTATTGCAGGGAAAATGTGATATTCTACCTGGGACAGTGATTACAACTAGAGTCCCAAAAGTGATAATTAAGCCTGTGTACTGGATGAATTCCAACAGGAAGAAATCATTATGAGCAGAGAGGAATCAGGCCAAGCACAGAGCCTCAGGGAGTGCCCACAGCTAAGGGGCAGGAGGGATAGAACTAGGACAATCTGACCAATAGCTAAGGAGGAGAATACTTAGGAAAGAGAATTGGTCAAAAGTGTCAACTGCTGCAAAGTAATAAAAAAAAAACCCTATAGTTGTAAACTACTCTGTCATTACAAAAATAATATTTATCTACTCTAATTTTTTCCCAATAAAGTGTAGAAGTTGCCCCACTTTAATTCAGCCTCTAGAGTCAGTAAACAATTGCACTAAAGAAAAAAAAAACTGAATTCCTTCCCAAAGTAGGGAGGGAGCCCAGAGGAATGAAAAAAGTTTGGAAAAGGAGAAAAAGAGAACGAGTCTACATTACCCCAGCTAAGCACAGGCAATTCCAATAAAGGAGGGAGCGGCTAGGGCAGGCCTGGCAGCTACAGGCACCAGGAATCTCCAGTTACTCAGCTGCCGCCACACAGGGTGAGGAAGAGGTTAGCGAAAGCCCTGGGAGAGATCTGCTTTATACTAGGGGACACTGCTAATGTTTCCCTAATTTAAAGATACATCAGAAGGGAACTCAGATCAATGCAATCTGACTTTATATCTGGAAACAGACCCAGAGAATTTGGTCATGCTCATATAGTTAAACAGTGTCCGAATTTACTAACCATATTTCCTCTCTGGAGAAATTTTTTTTTTTTCAAATGCAGAAGCTCATAAAAGTGGTCATCATCACAAAGTAGAAAACTAGGAGAATTATTTTTTGGAATTATTTTAATCAAAAGCATAGCTTATCATTGAACCATTTGAATATCTGCCTTAATTTTCTGTGATTTGACAGCCCAAGTGACTCAATGGAATAGGACTAGAATTGGGTTTCTCCGTATCAGAAAAATTATTTTGGGGGAATTATTTTAATAAAAAGCATGCCTTTTTCTTAAACCATCTGAATATCTGTCTTAATTTTCTGTGCTGATTTGATAGCCCAGTGACTCAATAGAATAGAACTAAAATTGGTTTTCTCCACATTCCATGCTATGGAAATAGAGAGGGTCTATTCCTTATGACGATAGTGGATTTGCAACAACAAAACACACAAATTGGAAGCTGCTCAGAGTCATCATCTCCAAAAAAAAGAAAGAAAGAAAAAAGAAAAATTGTTAAGCTTTAAGGCAAAGGATAAATTAACTAGAGTGAAAGAATTTCTTTTTCAAATTCCAGACAGAAACAGCTTGACACTTTGGAAAGAGGTCATTATGTGGGTTACAATGTTTTTGTGCCTTCCTCATTTCCTGCTTTATCATGATCAACCTCAGCTGTTACATTTCTCAAAGTATAAAATTTTGAGCATGAATAAATTATGTTTTCTTCTCAAAACATGTGAATATGTTAGTGTTTTTTATTTCCCACAAATAGAACGAGCTTTGGTTTTGCCTGTTGGTTTTCATCACTCCCATTATACCAGAGAACAGGAAATGTTTTAAAAAAAGGAACAGTAAACACTGACTCCAAGAACATTACATTTGTTCTAGGTAGTTTTACATGTTGAACTATTTTCGTATATTGTTTATAGTGTTGATGTGCTGTCTTTTCTCTTTCACACATTAAAGCACTATATTATTCTAACTATAACTTCTGGACAAATTGATAGCATACACATGCCCTTGACCAGATATGTTGACTTACCAATTGCACTAGTATACAAATTAGGTTTTTGGTTTGTGTTGAGCAAACATAATAGGAGTGATCCTTAAAACAGCACTATTGCTGGAAACCAGTGATTTCCAACTGATGTTATGACACTGAAAAACATTCTCAATTTCATCCAGTGAGTAACAAAATAATTATAAATAATTTTAATTCACTTATGTTTTTAATAAGATAAAGATTTGTTGGGGACACATTTTGGTGAACATTGCCTCAGGTCAAAGACATGTCACCCTGATAAGATTCAGTGGAAGTCAACAGTGAAAACTGTCCCTATCTAATAAAAATTGACATTTCAAACTTATTTACCACTTGATAAAATAAATGTTTTGTTTCCACATATAAAACATCTCACAAGGAAGGACACACTGACCAGAATCAGTGCAAATTATTAGAGGGAAATGAAATGGAAGAAATGTATAGTAACTAATTATAGTTATTAATATCATATTCTTATAAAGACAGATGCAGCAGTAGTCATAGGAACAAAAACTGGAAACAACCCAAATATCCAGGAACATTAGAGTGAGTAAATGAAGTGAGGTACCTTCAATGATAGAATTCTATGTAGAGCAGTGAGAAGGAAAAACTGCTCCTACACACAGCATAATGAAGAGCAAAGGAAGCCACATGCACACAAAACAAGTACATACTGTAGAATTCTGTTCATATAAATTTCAAAATCAGGCAAAATTAATCTATGGTATTAGGGTTCCTGCTAGTAGTTACCTTTGGAATGAGGGAGAGGGTAGTGATTTGGAGGTTCCTGGAGTGCTGGCAATGTTATATATCTTGGTCTGTGTGGTGATTACAAGAGAGTGTTTACAGTTTGCATATTGCCCTGCATGTATTACAATTATCTGTTAGTTTGTCTTCGCCCACTCCACCCTTGAGACAATGCTCTGTTGTTTGAGGACAGGGACTATGTGTTATTCACCTATATTTCCCAAGGCCCCAGTAAATGTTTATTGAATGACAAAAAAAAAAAAAAGTGTTTACTTTGTGAAAATGCATTTCTATGATTTGGGCACTTTGCTGCACGTATGTCACACATTAAAGTTTTTATGGCAGGATGGAATAAGTGGACTCCATCTTGTTTCTCCCGCTGAACACATTTATAAAGCCTGAACAGAATACATGAAACAGCTACTTAAGAACCTTGAAAAGTAAATACAGTTGCAGCAGGAAGATTGGAGAAGAAAACCAGTACCATCAAACTGATAGTGAGTTCATCATTTTTACCCCTCTGGTGTCCACCAGTCTTGTTTCAACATAGACTGTATCCCGAAAGTGCTGATTGTGCAGACAAAGCACTCCATGAGAAGCTCTCTAGTTCTAGCTCAAGAGGTGGAAGGGTTTCTAACACTTCAGTCTGTTTCACTCCATCCCACAGGTCATCCTGGGACAGCGGTAACAGCAAAAGCTGCAGCAAGGAAGGACCTCAGGAGCCTAAAACTCTGATGAAGAACAACCTTCTTCTCTAATTGGAAAACTTGTGATTCCAAGAGTTTGGGACAAACCCCCATTACTTTATCTCTCTCTCTCTGTGCTCCCACCAGTTGGCCTCAGATGCAACAGCAATCACAAGAAGTAAATTGCAGAGTGGGGTAAACAAAGTCTGAGCTTTCTGGCCAAAGGACCAAAAGGGGGAGTTCCAAGGAACTAAAAAGTGCTAGAGAGATCACAGAGAGGAAGGAGCTTGGAAAATGATCTCAAAGAGTTTTTATGTACTACTGGGCTCAACCCTTGAGTACGTGTGAATCTAACATGAAACAGTATACCACAGACTTTGAAAACTGAATTAGGGGATAGATCACTGCTCTGATCTCATACTGGCCACTGAGTGGTACACATGTGGGACAGATATTGAAGGTACTGCAAAGTCTTTGGATGTGGAAGTGACGTTGAAATCACAACCCATAGAATACTAGTCAGAATTTGAAGCATAAATCTAATGAGGTTGACTTCCACCAAAATAAAAATATCAACATTGTCCATAGGACTTTAAATAAGACCCAAAGCTTTATTACATGATATTCAAAATGTCCATGATTTAATCAAAAATTACTCTACACATGAATAATTAGGAAAATCTCAACTTGCATGGGAAAAGACAACCAAATGATACAGATGTTGTCATTATCCAACAATTACTTTAAACTAGCTATTGTAAAAATACCCCCAACAGCAATTATGAATACCCTTGAAATCAATGGAAAGATAGAAAGTCTTAACAAAGAAATACAGAATATAATGAAGAATCAAATGGAAATTTTAATTTAAAAAAATACAATAACAAAAACTGGACCAAGGAAAGAGTCAATGAACTTGAAGATAGGTCAATAGAAATTATCTAATCTAAATAACAGAGAAAAAAAGATTAGAGGAAAAAAATGAACAGAGCCTCTGGGACCCATGGGATAATATCAAAAGATCTAACATTCCTGTCATCATAGAGGAGACTGTGGTATAAAAAGCATTTGAAGAGATAATTCCTGAGCACTTCTCAAATTTGGCAACACGTATAAATTTATAAATAAGTTCAGTTAACCCTAAACAGGGTAAACTCAAAGAGATCAATGTCCAGATGTGTCATAATCAAACTGCTAAAAACTAAAGACAAAAAACATACTGAAAGCAACCAAAGAAAACTGATGTATTACTTACAGGGGAACAATGATTTGAATGATGGCTGATTTCCCATGAGAAACACTAAAGCCAGAGTAAGCAGAGTATTTTTTAAGTGTTAAATGAACTGCCAACCCAGAATTCTACATCCAGTGAAAATATCCTTCAGGAATGAAGATGAAATGAAGACATTTTCAGGTAAAGCAAAACAGAGAATTTGTTGCCAAGAGAACTGCTCTAAAAGAAGTGCTAAAATAAATGCTAAAGGAAGTTGTTCAGAAGGAAGCCTGAAACATCAGAAAGAAGAACAATTGAAATTATAAACATCTGTATAAATACAATAGGCTATTCTCTTGAGTTGTTTAAAAAATATTTAATGGTTGAGAAAATATAACATTTCACAAGAATGCATGTGTTTGTGTGTGTGTGTGTGTGTGTGTGTGTGTGTATGAGAGAGAGAGACACTCAACCAAAGAAAGATGGAAATATGAATAAAAAGGAGAAGGAACAAACAGAAAACAAAATTGTAGATCTAAATACAAATATATCAATAATTACATTAGATGCAAATGGTCACACCCATCAAAAGACAAAGATTGGCAGTATGGATTTAGGAAAAAAAAATGACCCAACTATATGATGTCTACAAGAATTGTAGTTAAAACATAACTACATATATAGGTATGTTAAAAGTAGAAGAATAAAAAAAGATACACCTTGTAAACACTGATCAAAAGAAAGCTGGAGTGGCTGTAGTAATATCGATCAAAATAGACTTTAGAGCAGAGAAAGGTACCAAAGACAGAGGGATACTACATAATGAAAACACCAGTTCAATAATAAGACATCAAAAACATTAAAGGTGCATGCACCAATCAACAGAGCTTCAAAATATGTGAAACAAAACTGACAGACTGAAAAGAGAAATGGGAAAATCCGCAATAATATTTGGAAACCTAAACACTGCTTTCTCAGTAATCTAGCATACATAAAATCAGCATGAATATAAAAGAATGAAATAAGAGCATTAACTGAATTGAATTGACATTTAAAGAACGTTCCATCCAATAATAAAAATATTTGTTTTTCCAAGTGCACAGAGAATATTCACCAAGACAAATCACATCTTGCATCATAGAATAAACTTTAACAAATTTAAAAGAATTGAAATCATACAAGTTATATTCTCTGACCATAATATAATTAGAAAAATTAAGGTAATAGGAAAATATCCAAATAGCCACAAATCAAACAGCACAATCCTGTATAAGTACCACGCGCTAACCGATTGTGCCACTGAAGCTCCAACACAATCCTAAATAATGCATATATCAAAGGAAATCTTAAGATAAATATAAAATATTTGAATTGAAATGAAATGGAAAAAAAACTATCAAAATTTGTGGGATGCAACTAAAGTCATTCTTAGATGAATATTTATAGCATTACATTATTATATTAGAAAAGAAAAAAAGGTCTCAAAACATAATATAAGCTTCTACCCTAAGGAACAAAACAAAAGCAAAATACATTAAACCTCCAAAGCAAGAAGAAGGAAAGAAATCAATAAAATTAAAAACAGAAAAATAGATGAAATGAATGGAACCAAGAAATGGTTCTTTGTATCCAGAATATACAAAGAACTCTCAAAACTTATTAGTAAGGAAACAACCCAATTTAAAATGGGCAAAAGACTTGAACAGATACTTCACCAAGAAGGATATATGTGGATGGCAAATAAACCCATGAAAAGATATGCAACATCATTTACCATTAGGGAAATGCAAATTAAAACTATAATGAGCCATCACTACACACTTATTAAAATGGCTAACAATAAAAATATGACAATACCAAGTGCTATCCAGGATAGGGAGCAACTGGAACTCTTATACATTGCTAGTGCAAAATGGAATAGCCATTTTGCAATCAGTTTGGCAATTTTTTTGTAAAGTTAAATATATACTTACTATATAACCCAGTAATCCTATTCCTAGATATTTACCCTAGATAAATGAAAATTTATGTTCACACAAAAACCTATACATGAAAGTTTATTGCAGCTCTATTCATGATTGCCCAAAACTGCAAAACAACCTAAATACTCTTTAAGGAGTGAATGGATAATCAAATGGTAATACATCCAAGTAGTAAAATATCCAGCAATAAAAAGGAATGGACATACAACAATTAGATAAATCTCAAAGGCATTATGCTAAGTGAAAAAACGTCAATCTGAAAAGGTTATATACTCTTTCATTCCATTTACATGGACAGTTTCAAAAAGACAAAACTATGGTGATGGAGAAAAGATCAGTGATTGCCAGTGGTTAAGGGTAGAGGAAACTTGTAATTATAGAGGGATATAGCGTGGGGAAGTTTTGTGGGATGATGGAATTGTGTATCCTGATTGTAGCAGTGGTGACATGAATCTATACAAGCACTGAAATTCACGTATACATAACTATACCAAAAAAAAGCCAATTTTGCTACCTCCTATTTTTTTAAATTGATATAAATAAGGAAATAATTTTTAAAGTTTACTTTTAAAATAAGAGCACAAACTCCTCCAAATAAGACTTGAGTATCTAGGTTACATCAAAGACTAATCTGATCACGAATGAACACCAGGAAGATAATGATTTACTCACCACTGCTTGCCCCTCTACAGTTTCCATTACTAGAATCCATAGGAAAATCTGAAAGAAGATAAAACAAAGAAACCATAACATATTTGCTATTATTTCAAGAATTCCCATATAAAAAATCTAATTCAGTCATAAATTTGATTTGGGTAAGACCCAGGTGTCTTGAAGAAGTATATTCTTATTAGTGTCATGAAGTTGGCACTCCTATCATTTGTGGATTGAGTAAGGAAGAGATGTATTCTTTCATGTGACTGAAAGGTGATACTCTTTTGAATCGTCATCAACTGTGCATAAAATTTCAGGATTTAATGTTAATATTTTCTTGGAATTTCACAAAATTTGTAAATGATGAGCATCCTATCACCATGAAGCCTATGCAAATATGAGGCATTCATCCAACACTTGTGACTTGATGACAAAAAGAACCAAACACACCTCTTCAACACACACATGTATCACAATGTACTAGTATATGCCTAAATCCTTAGTGCTTAGGAAAACATTCAGAAAGCGTTTTCATGCCCTTTGTTAACTGAATAGCTCTTCAGAAAGGAAATCTACTGTCCAGGGACTATTCAAGCCAGTGCAATTTAATAGACATGGCAATAATTAGAAATTGCCATTGATTCTTTTCATGATGCCATAATTGCAGAAAATGGTGATAATAAAGGTCTTCTGTGTTCTAATTAAGAAAGCAGTCTCTAATGAATAACACTGAGTGCCTCAGCAGAACACCATGCTGGGAGATGCTGTGCCTAGTGATAGATTCTTATTGACATGCCAACTCAGCACTTTTGTACAAGTTTAATATCTGTATTAACACTTTAGGCTAAATGAATTTTGTGTCTTTATTTGTTCTAACAGAAAATAGCATTCTTCCTTTGTCCTTTTTGTTTATAAGTCCTATCAGAAATAAACAAAAAGGGTTTAATATTGTTTTAGGACAATAACACAGTTATAATTAATGAACTATTTTCCCAGGCTTAGTAATCATCAGCTGTATCCAAGAAAAGATAGCAGTCACATAAATAATCAGGCACCAAACACTAATTCTAAAATATTTGGCTCAACTTGGCCATAAACTATTTCTTTTATTATATTCAAACACTGTATTTATGATAAATGTATCCAAGTATTAGAGTAATGTGCCAATGCTCTTTCTACTCCTGAATAATGTGATAAAATGAATATGGTTTATATGAAAATAATCTCCCTGTAAATTAAGAAATTATATTGGTCCACATTTAAAATGTTTAGTGTGCAAAGGTTGAAATAAAAATGAAAAATGAAACTCTTCTCATGGAAAAAGAAAACCCCTTTGAAACAGCTAAGCCAGGGAGTATTTTCCTTCTTTCATTCTTATTCACAGGAAAATGTTTCTATACCTTTAAAAATGCTTAGAAGTCAACCGTTAGAATTGTAAGAGACAAAACCAAACTTTTCTGATTATAATTCATTTAATATATATATAATTGTTTCCAGAAAGTTAAACTTAGGAATTCTACCAACAAAATTATCCTAAATTAAAATAGTAGATACTAGTAGGTTTTCTGCCCCAAGGAGTTCTAGTGGAGGTCACAGAAGTTTCCAGAAGGAGTGACCTAAAGGAGCTAGGAAAGGCAGGGAAGGTTTTCCAGATAGAGAATATCACAAATGTACCGGGGTGAGAGACCTGCAAGTCCTCCAGCATAGCTGATGTACAGTGGTGTGAGCAGAGAGAAAGGGAGGGATGAGATCTCAAAGCCCACAGGCAGATATGCCAAAGGATTTAAGTGAGAGACTTGCATTTCAGAAAAATGGTCCTATCGGAATATGGAGTGGGAATACCTGAAGTAAGGAAGCCAATTATCATCCCGTGGCACAATCCACGTGAGAAATAGTGAGGTCCAAACTAAGAAAGTGGCATTAAAGAGAGAGGGAAGGAAATTTGATTCAGAGTAGATTCAACAGCACTTGATACCTATTGAATGTGGGGGATGAGGAAAGGGTATAATCAATGCTGACTCCCAGGCCCAGGGTATGATGGTGCCTCTCAACAATATAGAAAATACTAAAATAAGTGTGTAAGGGTGCAAAAATAAGTTCACTCTGGGGCGTGCTGAGACCGAGGGGCTCCAAGTTAGACATGAGAATCTGAAACGTATAATCTCTGCTATCTCAAAAGTGCAGTGAAGTAGTAACCTCTTACCTCTTGGAATCCATTATCTAGGGCCGCCTTTTATTCTCTTAAGCCGTATATAAATGGGCTTTCAAAATACAATGAAAAAACTTTGTTCTTTTAACTACAATCTGATGGGCAAAAGACACAGATTCTCTAGTAAGTTAGAAATCACATTACTTTTTTTTTTCTTTAATTTTAGAGACAGGGTCTCACTGTTGCCCAGGCTGGAGTGCAGTGGCCTGATCATAGCTCACTGCAGCCTCAAACTCCTGGGCTCAAGTGATCCTCCCGCTTCGGCCGCCTCCCAAAGTGCTGCAGTTATATGTGAAAGAGCCCCACACACAGCTGAGGAATTTTATTTCTTAAAAAGAGAGGAAGCGTAGCATAGAATAGGTTTTGGTTTGAATCCTCTTTTTCTTACTAGCTATATTAACGTGGGCAAGTCACTTAACTTCTCTATATTCCTTGGCTTCCTTTTCTGCAAAATGGGAATAACAGCACGTCCCATGAGTTGCTATGACAATTAAGTGAATTTACATAACGTGCTTAGGACAGCGCCTAGAGCATATTAAGTGTTGCTAGCATTTATTCTGTGGCTAATGATCCCTGCACTGAGGGTGACAGGTCCTCTCCCCAATGGTGGTGGTGTTGAACATTTACATGGTACCTTGCCATTTATCAGTCAGTCACCTCACGTGAATATTTCTTTTGTTCTTCACAATCCCCAACCAATGTCAAAGTCAAGTGATTTGCTCAACGTACAAAAATCAATGGCAAATCTAGAATTCAAGGCCCAACTAAGGGCCTATAACTCTAAAACTGTGGTTTTCTCTAAATTGAACAAATGTAGCCAATTCTTAATTATTCAAAACTGTATGTCTATATGGTAGCTCTTGGTCTCCTCTTTCTAGACACTAAGTAGAAAGAAAAGCCAAACATAACCTAGTCAATTTTGCTATTTGTAGCAACAACTATTTAAAGATTTGGTGGGAATGAGATAAAAGTGAATTATTAAAATAAGATTTGGGGACTATATAAGATTCCATTATCACTGATAATTGGGTTAGCTCTAAAAAAATTAAATACCATAGCACTGACATACCCTTCCATCCCCCATCCAGAGTGCCTTTCAATATTTTACACGATGAAGAATCCTTAGAATCATGTTTTCTTTCTAGTCCTAATCTAAAATTTCCATTCCTCCTTTCCATTCCATTTTCCTTCTATCACACTAAATAAGTCTTCTTCCTTCTTGGTATTTGGCCCCTCAAATATTTACAGACCGGGCTAAAGAAAGACTGCCTGTTCCTCTGAGAGTGGAGAAATGATTAAACAGCAGCTCCTGCATGTGAAAGTTGGCGCAGCCCTGGCAGGAGAGAGGAGGCCTGCAGGAACGTGTTGAGCAAGAGCTGGGGAGACAAGCTAGCGCTACCACGGAAACCAGCAACGACTGAGAAGTGATTATAAAGCCTTTGGCACAGTAAACTGTAGGTGTTGTAGAAATAGCTGTGAATGATCATACTGTAAATTTTCTTAAATGCTTGATTTCTGGGTTTCTGAGATTAGCTATATGTAATTAACTCATATCCATCAGACTCATTCTTTTTTCCTGTTACTCCCAAAAGGGATTTGCTCTTGGGCCTGAGCTCCAGGTTGATTTGTGTAAGATGAAACATTAACTTTATACATTCAGAAGAAATAAGATCTGCTTTTCCAGTTAGGTCCCGGTGTAAAGCTTGTTTCATTTCCAGAGACGAACTGATAAAAGTTCTAGGCTATAGCTGCATCTACCAATACAATCATTTCAAAAAAAAGAAAGAAAGAAAGGAAAGAAAACATCAGTCAATTTGATATAAAAGTGATAATAATAGTAAAATAGCAAAAGCAATTTGTTCAGGGCGTACTATGTACTAGATACTAAACTCAGTGCTTTACATTCAATTTAATTTCATCTTCACCATGCCCTTGTGATGTCGGCAGTTTTGTCCTCATTTTATAGACAAAACTTTGAGGCAAAGACATTATATAATTTTCCAATAGCAACAGTTGATGCTATTGATCAATAGCAACAATTGATGCTCTGCTCTGACGGGGCAGAGTCAAGATGCAACAGCTGGTCTGCCTGACTCCAAGCCCATCCTTTTTACTCACCATGCAATATTAAAGATTTGACTAAATGTAATAATTAAATGGCTGAATGGATAAACTGAACTGAGTTTTCAGATAAAGCAGTTATAAATGTAGCCACACTCAAATATAAAATGTGTAAAAAGAATAAACTTGATATGAATTTATTAGTAATGGTCAGGATGTAACCTGTTCTTTATATTAATAAAAGTATGTTTACCCTTAGTGTTTGGAAGCAAAAGTAGATTAAAGCATTACTTCATTTCAATAAGACCTTGCTTTGTAAAATGTCCTAAGCTTGTTTGTGGAATCACAATATACCGATTCCTGGATTTGAAAATCCTCTTGTTGTTGAAGGAATATGAAAGGTTGTCCCATTTTATTCAGGGAGGCCTCATGTTTATATCTGGCTGGATAGATTTTAGTCATAAGACACAGGAACTCTGTTTATACCTGAATGGAGGAGGGAAAAAAATCTGCTTCATGAACTATCATATCCCACTGAACCAAGGAGTATATTGCATTGTAAATTAAATTGGCCACATGCGGTAGTTCCTAAGTAATTCCAGGTGTCTGACAGTTTGACCCAGCATAGGGAATGTAATTTTCAACAAGCTGGCCCTGGAAGCCAGGGGACCCTTTAGGCTAGAATCCACTCCTCCCTTCTCCATTCCCACCTCCCCTTCAGCTCCCTCCCGCCACCACAGTCTCTGGTTCACACTGAAGGTGATGGTAAGAGCAGGGAGACCATCACCAAGATATGATTCCAACTGCCACCTACCTCTACTTATTTTTCTAGCAAGGATGCTGTCAACAAAGCAAATATAACGGCATTTTAAAGAATCTCAGAAATCAGGTCCCATGAACTGACAAATTGTTTCCATGCATGTCCTATGTGAGTGCTTCAATGAGGCAATTGTTCCACATTTGGTCCACAGTGATTGGTAACTGAGGGACACTTAATTAAACTGCTTCCCATTTATATTGACTATGGCTTTTTAAGAGCCATTAACCTTGCCAAAGCTCACTCATTCGAGGTCCATCTCTAAGAGAGATTTAAGAGCAAGTTTTGTCCTTTAAGGGGAGGAATGCATTTCAGTGTGAACCACTGCCACCTCATTCCTAGCCCGTGGCCTGAGAGGAGCGCCAGCATTTAACTGAGTCTAAGTGCCTGGCAGACCAGAGCAGCAACTGCAGGGAGCTCTTCCCCAGTCTGCAGAGCCTGTGCCTTTAGTGAGTACAAAGGCTCAAGACTGCTCTTTGAGTTCAAAGATTAATAGGGAATACATTTCTTACTGATTATTTTATACAACCAGCTCTTGGTTCTTGATTAAAATCAAGAAGACAATAGGCTCAAAAAGTGATAAACTGAGGTGACCATGAAAAAGTTCTTGAAATCCTTCTGTTTAGTTTTGGTTTTCCAGCTATTTGTACAACTCCTTTTCCCTTCCCCTCTCACTTTATGTTAAGTGAGCCAATGTGCACACAAAGCAATCTTTCCAAATCAATCTTTCCAACTAAGAATGATTACCTAGAAATGGACTAGGGACATGAGCGTAGGCTGAGCAAACTGAGAGGCAGAGGAAGAAAAGCTGATGCCCAAGAAATAAACAGAGATGAAGGCAACCAAGTCAAAACGTCTAAGAACAGAGTTGATCTGGGGAGGGTTTGAAAGAGGACCACTAGTTTAGAAAACGTTTAAATTGCCTGATTTTTGAAGTATATGAAGGGTAAAATTTGAGGTTTGCGTTAGTTGGTAGGAAGGATATTGAATTAGAATCAGATGGATCATACTGAACTAGGTTTAGTTGGGGTCTTAGAATCATGAATGTCAAAATTAGACCAAACGCTGGTGACAAAACAACTTGTGGTTGCTTCCATTAAATGTAGAACTGCAATAAAGTTTTATGGTAGGGAAAGATCGAAATGAATGTGTGGTTGAGGCGCACACACAGAAAAAAGGCATGAAATAAGGTATTAGGGACAAGTTATTTGCAGAGTATGGAAGCGGGACAAGGGGTGAGATTTAAAATAAATTACACGAGTGTATAATGCTAAGACATCTTAAATATAATTCCTTTTATCTATATGCCATTTACAAAATGACTTGAGGGCATGTGGAAGAGCCCAGTAATTTCAGTCTGCCAGCTCTAGGGCTGGAGCAAGCCACAGAAGCTAATTAGCAGTGCAGAGCAATGTTTCACAGCTGTTTCACTCCGGAATGGAAGAACAATTTATCTCATTGAAAGGAGGGGGAAATTTAAGGTGAAGGTAATTGCTCAAGTTGGATTTTGAGCAAACACATACCACTAACATCTGTGGGCTGGAGTAAGGTTACTGAAATTATCTCGGCATTTTTAATGATTAGAAGAAAAATGGAGCTTCAGTTTTCTGTTTTCTCCACACAATCGCACCAAGCAGCTAAAACACTAAAGATATACAAACCTGATGACTGACACTGAAGAAGAATCAGACAAGAAAACTCAATGATTACAAACAAATTTTGAAAGAAAAGAGCATCTCTATACAAAATGTGGCTACTTCTACATGTAAAAAGTTGAAAGTGAAGGATCAGTATGGAGTAGAGGTGTGATGGGAGTGGAAAGACAGTGTTTTAGAAAGAAAGATCACCTATTAGAATAGAGAGCAACAGTGCATCCGTTCGGAAGGTGAGAGAGATGTTTAAAGAGAGAGAGAATGGCTCTCAATAGAGGAGTGATTAAGGGGTAGATTAACATAAGTGATCCAAAGAGAAAAGATAGAATTAGAGAGTAAAGGTGAGTAACAAGGACTCCAAGCAGTGAGGCGGCTACAGGGCAAGGGGAGGGTGGCCCTGGCAAGACTCACCGGCTCCGTCCGCAGTGACGATGGCCTCGGGAGAGATGCACACGCCCCGGTCGTACACCGGCAGCTCCTCGCAGGCCAGGCTCTCCGGCCACGAGTGGCGGTACTTGATGAGGATGGGCTCGCAGCCCTGCCGGGCCCGCTCGCACACAGACTTGCAGGGCTTGATGGGCTCGTGCTGGAAGTCAATGGTGCAGATGGGCGCGTACATGGCACAGAGGAAGAAGAGCAGGTCGGGGCTGCAGTGGGTGCCCAGCAGACCCTCGAACTGCTCGATGGCCAGGATGGCGTTGGCCTGGGTGCTGTGGTGCAGGTGGTTGGGCATCTTGGTCATGTTCCAGGGCAGGGACTTGCACAGGGGGATGCGGACGGGCTCACAGGCTGCAGCCCGGGCTCCGGGCACCCGGAGCAGGCAGAGCGCAGCCAGGGCGAGCAGCCCGGCCCGCAGCAGCAGCATCCCTCCCGGGCGGCCGCACGCCATGATCCCGGCGGGCTGGAGCAGGGGCTGGGTGCAGCAGCGCCGCGGACGCCGAGAGGCCCGCTCCGCCGTCTCCTCCTCCCCGCGGGAAGTGGACACCAGAATCTGGGAGCGTCTCCTCCCCCGGCAATCTCACAGCTTCCTTGGATCAAATTCCCCCAATGGGGTCCCACGAGCTTCGCCGAGCTCCGGCCGCCGCCCCCAGCGCTCTTTCCCAGCGTCTAAGCCTTCGGGGGCAGCAGCATCTATTTATTCCTCTCCCTCTGGCAGAAGCACCGGACTCGCAGATCTATCAGATGAGAGCAACACAGGAGGAAGAGAGGGAGAAATAAAAAGTAGAATTCAGCTTAAGGTAGTTGGAGCTCTGGGGTGTCACGTCCCCTGGATCACAAAAAGGTCCTAAAAGAAGCATTAAATTCTCCAAAGTGAGGAGGACGGGGGAGGAGGAGAGAACCAGAGGGGGGAAAACTCCCAATAGGAGAGTGGGTGCAGTTAAGAGTTTGCAAGTCTTGCAGGCTGAGGAAGAAGATCTAATTCTTAGTGTGAGCTGCAGCCGCTGCTGCGACAACGGTCGCTAGCAGGAGGGACTGGCGGGAGGAGCCTCGCCGGGAGGTCTGTGCCTCGGACCCCGCAGCTCTTCCCTTTCCTACCTCGGGGACAGAGAGGGAGCTCCGCCCCCGGGGCAGTCCCTGCGCTCCCACGCCTGCTCCTCTTCCCGGGAACCGAGTGGGCGCTCGGGGTAGAGGTCTGCAGGTCGAGGCTGTGAAGAGCGGACCCCTTGCGAAGCAGTTGGGGGTGCCAGAGCCCAAGACAGCGCCAACTGAGCAGTGCACCTCTGCCCCAGCCCCACACTGGGGAGCCGATCTTCCCCCCAAAGATGAGCCCCCGTCCCTCACCGAAGAGACCCCCCAATTCCCCACGGAGGTGTCTCTCCCGTCCCCACTAGAGAACCCAGCCGAGCCGCTCCCTCCCTAGAGGTTTTACTTTAAGCAAACTGCAGCTTTTCCTCCGCGACCACCGGCTGTGCAGAAAGGCTTAAGCAATGTCACTAACGTCGAAGTTGCAGAAAACACAAACCCGCGTGAGCAGCGGTGGAGCCTTACTCAACCCAGAGCTCGGACTACAGAAGTCTGTATTTTTAATAACTAGGCAGGCTAGAGGGAGTTGCCTTTCATAAAGAGAAGAAATGCTGTGCCTGATTATAAATAGGCCACCAGAAGCAAGGAACGCGTTTGTTTTTCTTCTACTTCTCTTTGCCCTGTGGAATTTGAACTTTTGAGTTTTGCTTTTTAAGCTTAAAAGTAGTGGAAACTAACAGCTTTAAAGCACTTGGATTTTTATGTTTCTGATTTTGCTTACTGAAATAAAATGGCATGTATTATCTAACTCTTCTCCCCAACAATTTTGCCTAACCCTTGAAAGAAATGTGTAGGAAATTGACACCACACAGGTATAAGGACGATGATAACAACAATAAAACCCTTTCCACACAGATGAGTTCAATCTGGAGGAGAAAATAGGAAACAGATCCCCTCCTGGTCTGCTTTCTCAACTCATGAGCCTCTCCTGCCTCCCTCCTCCCCACCCCCTCCCGTCTCAGCGCATATTGTAAATGGCTTGACCCGCAGAGGCCCTAGCACCGCGCCCTTTCAATAGGAAATCACTGAGCAAAAGGATTGCAGAATGTCAGAAAACACAACCTTCATTGAGAGGAGAAGGAGACAAAACAGAAAACAAAACAGGAAGTCACCTTTGCTCTGCATCACTGAAATATTTCTCTGCTTTAATCCAGCCATTTCTCACCATCCTTAATAAGCAGAGAAAATATGTCCCCACTTCAGAGAACACAGTGAGATGTGGGTTTCCGTTCCCCAGCATTGACTTGACAGCACTTATAAAACGTCAGCGCTAACTTGAGTTTATGGAATTTCATCTGTAAAATGACCATAAACAGCAGTTTGTGACTGCAGTAAATTTTTTGGAAGGAAATTTGTTCCACGTAGGAGAAAACAAAATAACAGATGGTAGATAGGGAGTCATTTAATTAGTATACAAACTTTGCCTGGTCTATAATTATTTAGTATCATATAAGAAAACAAAGCCAAAAATTATGTAAATGAATTAGATAAAAAAGGATTTACTAATTAAAATTTAGGGGAAAAACATTTTAAAAAAATATTAGAAGTATTTTGAGACTATTCTGTATAAAGAAAATGTGAGATTTTCAATAAATTAGAAGAAAAATTGAGGAGTAGCTACAATAGATTGTTAAATACATTTTTCTGTTCTTCTTAAATCTTAGAGTGTAAGAAGAAATGAGACAGTTGTGGGGTTTTTTTGTTTGTTTTTGAGACAGATTCTCACTCGGCCACCCTGGGCTAGAGTGCAGTGGCCTCATCATAGCTCACTACAACCTCGAACTCCTGGTCTCAAGTGATCCTCCTGCCTCAGTGTGCTAAATAGCTAGGACCATAGGTGTGCATCACTACGCAAGGCTAATTTGTCTTTCTTTTTCTTTCTTTCTTTCATTTTTTTAGTAGAGATGGAGTCTTGCTTTTGCTCAGAGCTGGTCCCGAACTCCTGGACTCCTAAACTCAAGCAATACGCCCCCTTCCAGAGTGCTAGGATTACAGGCATGAGCCACCATGCCCCGCCCCCACTGAGCCAATTGTTTTAATGGTTCTACAATTATCTGAAATAAAGTCCCCTTTCCTTCCTCTGCACAAAAGTCAGCTACCCCCTTTGTCTAATATGTCCCCCACAACTTTTCTTTAATCCAAATTTGTTTTTATCAAAACCCCAAATAAATTTCACTGCCTTCAGGAAGCCTTGCCTAGTTGTTCATTTTCCTAGTTAGTTCCCCTTGAACATTCTTCATTTTTACAAACTATTTTTTAGCACCTACTAATTTATGACTTCAAAACATTTATTTCATTTTTTTTCTGGGTATGCTCTGCCTTCCTATGTAGCATGTACAATATGTGAAAGAAGAGAATCCATCTTCTGTTTTTTTTGAACTAAAATTTGAGAAATGTTGGCTGATGAAATTTTGGAATGCAATATTTTAAATATATTTTAATATTTAAATTTTGTAAAATGTAAATATTTATATTTTAATAAATGACTTAAAGAGGAATAAGATACAAATTGAGTAAATACTGATAGCTAAGTTTGAAAAATAGGCTATATGATTATGAAAGAGATACAAATTCTAGGGCCTATAGTTTCCACCAAGGGATGAGCTGATCCCCAAAAATACGTGTCTTCAAACAGGCCCACATTTAGAAAAAAATCAAGGGAAGGCTGAAGCTTGGTACCTCAGGGAAAATGAGTTATAGATCATTTGTTTCTCTTATGTTTTGTTTTATGTGGTTTTATTTAACCAGAATTTAACTGACAGAACACTGATGTTTGTATAAAACTGCACCTGGGCTGCAGAGAAGATAGCTGACTGCTTTACACATTTGTCCACAGCCATTGAAATTTCCAAGTAGATAAATCTGCAGATAACAATCAAGGGACTAAAGAATTGGAGCTTTTAAACGATATTTTAATGGGCATATCAATTAGTGGTCTCTTAGAACTCACTTTTTGGAAATGAAGATAAAAATCAAAGCTTGATGCAGTAGATTTTATATTTGAGAAAGTTGTCAAGGTGGCAATGCAAATTATTAATGTACCAATACTCTGCTTAAAAAAAAAAAAGATCTTATAGAAACCGGATTCCAGGACTTCAAAGGACTGCACAAGCCATATCCAGTGGGTTCTTCCATGGGTAAGGATTCCTGGCTCTGAGAGCTGCCGCATAATACCCACGAGCACCTAGCTGGGGCTGTGGGTCAGTTCTGGGCTCAACAGCTGCTCACGAAGTGCACCCAGTCATGGCCTGTCAGTCTCATTAGACTGAATCATGCACGATGATCATTGGCATTTCATTTAACTTCCTCACAAGGGCTCCTGTGGCACTGTCAAGAAGAGATCTTGCTAGTGGTTATCGCTTTGAAATAGCCATATTACCAAAATTTAAATTTGACCAATTTTGCTCTCCCAGAAAAAATTGCAATGTCTTATTTTGTCAATAATTTAAATATTAACTTTTTTATCTGTTTAAGTAAACATTAAACCTAACCTAGGTTTAAGTTTATACCACTACCCACACCTTTCCTATAAGAATATATGTTTACAACATGCAATTATTATTTGTCAATTAGAAATAAGAAAGAAAGAAAATGTGTTTACATTTCATAAGCAGAGCTGATATGTAAAATAATTAACAACTGGTACAATATGAACATCGATCAATCAGAATGGCTGTGGCCAGTCCCATTCTGTCCTCAGTATCAGCCCTTGGTACCCAGGGAGCAAGGGAGCTAGTGTTTGAGTACTTACTTTATGTGAGACACATGAACTTCTGCTTTGCAGAAGTTGTTAGTTCTAAATATGAAGAAACTGAGGCTCTTTAGAATGAAGTTTCTCAAAGTTCTCACAGATAGATAAGGGCCTGTCAGAGCGGGACTTGAATCCATGCTCTTTTAACAATTCCAATAATCATGCTCTTTCACGGGCAGAAAGAAGCCAGGAAAAGCCTGCACCCTGAGCACACAAATTGTCAGGTGTTGGCTCTGCCTTCCCAAGAATAGAAACTTGAAAAGGTGTCAAGAGCTTTGGACTTCAGACCTCCCTGCTGATGGCCTCTACGGAGGTATTCTGCAGCTGAGTAAGTCCTTGAGTTCCACGTTAGGAAGATCTTGCCCTTTCTAGTCTCCAAGCAATCCAATAACAACTTCCCACCATTAGCTACAGCAATATTAAGGTAGTGATTTTCAAACTGTAACATGCAGCAGTATCCCCTGGAGGGCTTTTGAGAACACAGGTTGCTGGACCCCATCCAGAGTTTCTGATACAGTGGGTCTAGGGTAGGGTCTGAGAATTTGCATTTTCAATAAGTTCTCAGATGATCCTGATACTGCTGTCCACGGACAACAACTTTGAGACTCACCCCTTTGAACTATTAACATATATTAAGCCTTGATTTACCCTTCGTACATTCTTTACGTGCTACAAATCTCTCTTGATTTTATCTCTTTTTGTTTTTTCTTACAGAGAAAGTGGAAACAAAATTTCAATAAAGCAATCTAATAGCTGAATGACACTCCAAAGGGAGGAAGAAAAGACACCTCTCTTCAGTTACTCAAAGACCATACGAATAGCTCCACTGAGACTTGACATTACAACAGCTGGCCCCCTACCCTTAATGCACTTTTCTAACGGTCATAGAGCTGCTCCACCCCCATTGCAAAAAAAGAACAATAGATCTAGCTTCAAAGAGGTTCCAGAAGGAACCTTAGTATCTAAGTGGTGGAATGAACTTCAGCAATCTAGTTCACTCCCCTCTTTCCCCTCCCCAGCCTCCCAGCCCTCCCCTCCGTACCTTAAGTTGAACAGCACACTCAAAGAGATAAAATCACTTAGCCAAAGTCATGTAGTCGGTTAATGGCAGTTAACCGGTTAATGCCTCCTAGTTTGATGTTCTGTTTACAGCATTCTCTGTCTCTACTGGGAGTACGTGTTTTTCTTACACACTTAGAAACACCAAATGCCTACATAAATATATTTCATTGTTTTGGCACAATGGCATTCAGTTTATATAATACTTTAAAATCATCCAGACTTTTCAAACAGCCCAAAAGGATTTGGGGGTCCGGAAGGGGAGGTGCAGAACACATCCAAGAGAACCCCACACTGCAGGCTCTCCCTACGTCAGCAGTTGAAACCCAGATGATCCTGACTTTCTTTCTAATCTTCCTTTGACAAGATACAGTTACAGATCATTTCTAGAACACCCTTTCTATCATCTTGCTCTAGAATAGATCTACATGTTTTGCTATACCTTTCATATTATCGTGTCTTTAAAAGCCTTATTTTATTCCTGGGTTCTTCTTCTAGTGGTGACTGAGGAGCAATTAAGTAGCATACAAGTCATTCTAACAGGAGCTTTAGGTCTGAGGTGTATAATGTACACAACTGAACAACTAATGGGGGCCACATCCAAATTAGAAAATGGCCTTAAGACGATCCCCACAAGACTAGAAATCCTGCACAATAATCAATAAACAGTAACCTGGCTAGTCTTCATTCATCTGTGATTTGTCACATGGTAGTCACACATCTCATGTTTAATGTGGAAGGTGAACCAGTCTCTTTCATGAATATATAAATAACAAGAAAACTAACCTGCCAATTTGGCAACTATATTGGTTACTAAATCCAATGCATTCTTTTTAAAGATGAAAATTTTGTCCTCAGTTTTAAAGAATAAATTCTAATTGGAATGTCAGAAATGGCTATTGAAAGATCTCTAGGCCAAGTGCAGTGGCTCACACCTGTAATCCTAGCACTCTGGGAGGCCAAGATGGAAGGATCGCTTGAGGCCAGGAGTTTGAAGTTGCAGTGAGCTACGATGACACCACTGCACTCTAGCCCAGTGGACAGAGTGAGATCCTGCCTCAGGAAACAAAACAAAACAAAACAAAACAAGGGAAGGGAAGGGAAGGGAAGGGAAGGAAGGGAAAAAGATTTCTAGGGTTATAGTGAGATATTTCAAAATAAATTTCCCAATGCAAAGTGCCTAAGTCATAACATGGATCCTACTAGTGCTCACAGAACCTTTCGTGGGAATAGGTTTAGCACCCCTATACCACCAATCAACTACGTGGCCACATCTGGAAATCCTGACCTGCTGACCTTCTTGCTAATCCAAGAACATTAATGATCCTCTGCAATTTTTCCCCCAAGATGCTTTCTAATTGAGGCCCTGACCCTCAAGGTGACCCTCAGCTGTGTGATTCTTCCCATCATTGGCTAATACCTCCATCTCTGGCTAATACTCTTTCAATCTCTCTGTCCATTCCTCCATCACAAAGAACTGGATTATTATCACACAATTCACGTCAGAAGAGCAGGACTCGCTCAATGCTAACAACCTTAGTAACTCAATAGTTAAGTTAGTAGCTAGAAAATTTTCTAATTATTAGATAATTAAATATAAAATGTCCAATTTAGAATCAAAAGTTTAGTTTATTATATCTCAAACAAGAAGCAGTACAAGTAGTCAAAGGATGCGCCTAAACTATCGACACAGTTTTGCCTTATTAACGGTAGCTTGTTTATGCCAGCAGCGAAGAAGCCCTGGAGAGCCAGTGGCAATAAAATGGCCAGAGGTGTTTTCCACAGCTTGTTGAGAATTGAATATTTTTCCTTGCAAGAAGTGGTCTAAAGCCTGGAAGAAGTGGCAGTCAGTTGTGCAAGGTCTGGTGAATACTGTGGATGACAGAGAGTTTCCAACTCTCTGGATGCAGTTTCTGTAATTTGAGCAGCACTTTTGCAACTTGTGGTCTTGCAAGAGAATTGGCCTGTGTCTATTGACCAGTCTCAGCTGCTTAATCACAAACATCCTCATCATTTCATCCAATTGGTTTCAGTAGACATCTTCTGTAATGAATTGACCAGGTTGCATGAAACTGCAGTGGATAATACCAGTGCTGGACCACCGAACACACACCATTAGCTTTTTTTGATGAATATTCAGTTTTAGACCATGTTTCGGCACTTCACCTTTATCCAACCACTGTGCCGAACGCTCGTGATTGTCAAAAAGAATCCATTTTCATCACACATAACAATACAGTGTAGAAATGTTGTGACAGCAAAGAAAGGCCAGCTTTGAGATGACTTCTCTTCTGATGCTTAATTTATGCAGTACCCATCTATAGTTTTAGCTCTTACATTTAGGTCTATAATCCCTTTTAAGTTAGTTTTTATGCATGGTGTAAGGAAAGGGTCCAACTTCATTCTTTTGTATGCTGCTAGTCGTCCCAGCATTATTTGTTAAAATGTAATATTTGTTTCCCCATTTCATGGTTTTGGCACTCTTGTTAAAAATCAATTGAACATAATTCTGGACTCTCAATTCTATCTCACTGATTTCCTAGATACCTGAATTTCATCTGATGGTAATTCATGAAGACTTTAATACCAACATTGGTTTTGTCTTAGGAAATTTGTTTTGTACAGCCTGTGTCCCTTGAGCAATCTCTCAGAAATGGTAAGGCAAGACAGGAAGGTTGTAATTTTCAAATTCTGTCCTGAATGTGTGACTGATGTGAGATTGATGCAATATTATTAACTGAACACAATAATAATTTCTTGAGCCCAAAGGAAAAATATCTGGTCAAATCCCTTAATTACTATAATATTATGATACATGACAATCTCTGGAATAAGTCTACAGGAGGATTACACCTTCTATATCTTTTATTTTATTTTTTTATTTTATTTTTTTCTTTTTGCTAAAAAGTAATAGGGTGAATACACCTTCTATTTCTAAGTTAAAATCTGTTTTTACTTATTTCCTTCATAATATATAGGTTCCAAGTCTCTCTAGAAAGTTATATTTATAATTATAATTCATAATATTGTTTTGATCCTCAATATTGGCTTGTCAGTCTGATCATGCACATTATTACAATGCTGAGTTGGAAAAAATAAAGAACTGAGAGTCTCTCCAATTCCTTGATTGACTTAATGAAGTTTAGGATTTAATAGGACTTTGCCCATAGGTCTTCTGCGAAGCCCCCTGACCCCCATAGGTGCATACCATGTGAAAGGCAGCATGGTGCATGGGAAAGATTCCAAGAGAGAGAATCAGGAAAAGATACTGTACAGAATGACATCACTCAATTATTCTATCTGAGGTAGAAAGGGAGGTGCGGACAGAAGATCAGCCATCCTCTCTTGATAAAGGTAAAACCTGGCAAAGTTATGAAAACAACAACACATGGGAAGATCAGCTAAGGCCATACAGATTCTTTCTAAGTACAGAATGCTATAAACTCTTCATTTCCTCTCTCGATATGTCAAATTTTTACATATCAATAGTAATTGCCAAAGACAATTTGAATTCTCTAAATATTTTGCAAGAGTAAAGAATAGCACCCCTTTTCTTAGATTTACCTTTTTCAGTTTTGAAACTAAAAAGAACAAATTTATTTATAAGCAAAATATAATCTGGTTTGAATGAAAACAGATATAGATCTCCCAGGAGGGACTTGGAGTGGATTATCCACCGGAGTCCATTTATACTGTTCTAATGTTTCTGGTGATGATGATGATGGGGATTAATAGAACTCAACATAAATATTAAGGTCTAGAACACTGTGTCTAATAGGACCAAACTGGAGAGGATGCAGAGGAAACAATGAAGCTTCTTTTAGGAAGAGGATAGAATATAATCTCTGAAAAAGGTTTAAAAGAGTATTATTATCCTGAAAAAGATAATCCATGCATTTATTTATTGAACACTTATTGCTTGCCTTCTAATTACCAGACAATGTTAGGTTGTGAAGATAACGCAATAAACAAAGCAGGGTCTGAACCACCATAAAACCTAAATTCTAATACGTTTTCTCTACAAAATGGAAAGAACTATATGAAGGTTGGTCCTATATCTTAACTGAAGATAACTTAACTGAAGACTAAGTTACAACACTGTTTATGTTACATCAAAGAAGATTTACATTAGATCTTAAGAATGTTATAGTATAGAGGTGGATAAAGCCCTGAGCTTGGTCCCTTAAAAATTAAGTCATGTAGCATGAGAGAATGCCTTTCTCTTCAAAGGGTTTAGACGACACCACCCTGCAAGGCAGGCCACATAGATCACTCTTTTCTTCAGACAGGCCCAAAACCTGATGTGGAAGGAGGGGTCTTGGGGGGGTGAGACGCTGAAAGAATTGGCAGGTGGAAAATGATTAACTGGCCTTTCTGATAGTATGTATGAACTGCTTTTGAAAAACTGCTTACATTTCACTGATATATGTCAATGTTGGTATATATGTATTTAATCACTTTTCATCTAGTAAGAACCTAAATGTGTACATTTGGAATAATTATTTGTCATGCAGGTGGCATATTTGATGTTTCATTTCACCAAATTATAGATCCATAATTTCATTTTATTTTTGTTTCTCCTCCTACATCATCTGTGGACAAGCATTTTGAAGAAAATTGCATTTCCTCTTCTAGGTATAAAAAAAAGTTTAAGTAGAAGTATCTGTAAGACCACAATTGCCCGGTTTGTGCAGGTCTCAAGGAACACTCTGTCACTTGTTGCCACATCAACAATTCAGTGGGTGCTGCTTAGTGTTAAAAATATCATTCATGGTGGAAGGTTAGGTGGAGACCTCTGCAGTGCTTTACATCTGCTGTGTATTTTGTTTTGAGCCTATTTTCTCTGAAGAATGTGGTCAAGTCAACAACGGGCTAAGATTTTCCCCAAATTATGCAAGAAGAGCCAAACCAAAAATCATAAAATTGAAACACTCAATTTATGGTAAGACTATGACAAAGGAACTAAAAGCAATCAAGAAATTATTAATATACAGAAAAGAGTTCAATCACATGTAGAAAAGAAAAAATTATCCAAATCGCCAGTCATTTGCTTCCATCTAGCTGTTATTATCTCTAGGAAAACACAAATTTCTAGGTTCTGTTTATAAATGAACTTATTCTATATTTTTTAAAAAATGTAATGTTCCTTAGGTATTCACACATTCTGTATTTTCAACCTAAATGCAAATTTGCTTTTTCTTTCCTAAATATAGAGAATTAAGATTTGTGTCATTGCAAATATAGCTCTTAAAATATGTCAATTACAGCTATCCATTTTTGCACTTGTGAATGGGTATAACTAATATTGCTATTACATCACTAAGGTTACTACCTATGATTGAAATAAATTATTAGGGGAAAGTGCAGAGAAAAAATGTTCGATGGCAGTCCTTGTTCAATACAGTATGAACCCTCCAGGCAGGGAAAGAGAGATGTGGAAAGAGAAAAGGAAATGAAAAGAGGTCCAGCAAAACAGGTTGGAAGGATGCCAGGGATGAATTTAATGTTAGTGAGAACACAAGAATATATTTCCACAGAGAGTAAGAAATGTTCCCTCTTCTCCCTAGGACTAAAAACATGGAAGGAACCTGAATGGAGAAGTGATTTTTCAGACCTGTGAATTTGAGCAAAAGCCCCCCCCATCCCCCCTACGCCCCCACCCTCTGCTTTCCCAGAGCTCTTCAAAGCTTCCTGGGAACCACTTCTAGGAGTGGCTCAGCCTGCAGAGGAAAGCTGCCGTGATCCGACACTCCTATAACTGGGTAGTTCATTCTTATGCATTTCAAGATCAAAAATTAGCATTACCTGTTAGTTATATATCTAAAGCCACATTCTCCCATCAACTTATATTAGTAATAATAACCCTTGGTTTGTCTGCTGTGACTTATCTTTCAGTTTCTAATTTGGACTGGTAAGAGAGGTGTGTGTTTCTTGGGCCCCTTCAAGATTAATCAGGAATCTAATGTCACCCATGTGGCCTCAGGGACCACTGTGTATCCCTAGAGTGTAGTTCCTCTGCAATATGGATGGTAAGGAGACCTCTGTGCAGGGCCTCTTAGGAATACGTCACCAAAAGGATACAATCCCAGAGTACTATCCTTAACAATAATATTGGTCACTTTTTGTTTTATTTGAAATTGACAAATAATTGTATTAATATATGGTTTGGGGTACAATGTGATATATTTTAATACAAGTATACATTATGGAATGATCAAATCAGGATAATTAACATGTTCTTCACCTCAAATACTTACCATTTGTTTGTGACAAGAACATTTAAAATCTATTCTTTTAGCAATTTTGGGAATAAATTTTTTTTTTTTTGAAACAGAGTCTCACTGTGTTGCCCGGGCTAGAGTACCGTGGCGTCAGCCTACCTCACAGCAGCCTCTAACTCCTGGGTTCAAGCAATCCTCCTGCCTTAGCCTCCCGAGTATCGGGGACTACAGGTATGAGCCACCATGCCCGGCTAATCTTTTCTATATATTTTCAGTTGGCCAATTAATTTCTTTCTATTTTTTTTTAGTAGAGACAGGGTTTTGCTCTTGCTCAGGCTGGTTTTGAACTCCTGACCTCGAGCGATCCTCCCGCCTTGGCCTCCCAGAGTGCTAGGATAACAGGTGTGAGCCACCGCGCCCGGCCTTCTTTTAGCAATTTTGAAATATACAATGCATTCCTACTAACTAGTCACCATGCTATGTAATAGATCACCAGAACCTATTTCTCTTAACTGAAACTTTGCGCCCTTTGACCGGCGTCTCCTCTTCCCAGTCCACACTCATCCCCTAGCCTCTGGTAACCATCATTGCACTCTCTGCTTCTATGAGTTCAACTTCTTTAGATTCCACATATGAATGAGATCATGCAACACTTGTCGCTCTGTGTCTGGCTTAACTTAACATAACATCCCCTAGAGTCCATCCTTGTTGTTGCAAATGACAGAATTTCCTACTTCTTAAAGGCTGAATAGTATTCCGTTGTGTCCATACACCACATTTTAAAATCCATTCATGCGTTGATGGGCACTTGGATTGTTTCCATATCTTGACTCCCATGCAATGAACATGGGAGTGCAGATATCTCTTTGGCATACTGATTTCATTTCCTTTGGATATATACCTAGTAGTGAAATTGCTGGATCAATAATGGTTATTTTTGGGCTGGGCGCGGTGGCTCACGCCTGTAATCCTAGCACTCTGGGAGGCCGAGGCGGGTGGATAGCTCAAGGTCAGGAGTTCAAGACCAGCCTGAGCAAGAGCGAGACCCCGTCTCTACTATAAATAGAAAGAAAGTAATTGGTCAACTAAAAA
>CAUYRT010093089.1:0-14621 GCA_963574885.1 Lepilemur ruficaudatus | reverse complement strand
CGGCCAGGCCCTCGGCGCGGAGCAGGCGGATGCGGAGGCGCCCGCTGCCCGGGCAGTACTCGGCGGCCAGGCGCAGGACGCCGCCGGCGCGGCCCAGGGCCACGGTGCCCTCGGCCTCCAGGCGCTCGGGCCGCGGGCCGGCGAGCGACGGCGGACGCTCGGAGGGGGCTCGGGTGGGGGGCTCCGGGCCGGCGCCGCGCTCCTCGTCCTCGTCCCCGCTGGAGACTGAGCGGGCGCGGGCCAGACCGCGACTCCTCTGGGCCCGCAGCGCGCGGCTCAGCAGCCCGTCGGGGGCGCGCAGGAGGCGGCGGCCGCAGGCTCGTAGGGCAAGTGCGTCCCGGGGCGGACGAGGGCCGCCGGGGCCCGCGGGGGCGACGGCAGAATCTAGGCGCAGGGACTTGAGGGGGGTGTCTCGGCCGCCGCCGCCGCCGCCGCCGCCGCCGTAGGTGTGGGCCCGGGTGCGGGGCGCGGGCCGGGCGGCTGGGGGCCGGAGGAGCGCGGCGGCGCCCGGGTCCCCGAGGAAGAGCGACTCCTTGCGGCGGGTGTGCGGGCTTTCGAGCAGCGCGCAGAAGCCGTAGGCGGTGCGCGCGCGGGGCAGGTGCGGTAGCGAGAGCGCCGCTTGCGAGCGCGGGTCCCAGTCCGTGGGGCCGGCGCCCTCGTCGGTCTCTGCCTTTTCTCCCCAAGAATTCCGGAGCGCAGCCAAGGCCAGGCTGGGCACGAGTCGCGGTGGGATGCAGAACTCGGGTATGCGGTCCGGTGTGAGCACGTTTGCGCACGCGGCGGTGGTGCGGGCCCTGGCTCTGCGGGCGCGTCCCAGGATAAGCCAGTCCCCGCCCCGGCGGAGGCGCTCAGGACCCAAGCAGAGCTTCTCCAGGCACCACATCTGGGGCAGGGCGACCCTCTGCTGGATCCTGTCTGCCTGCAACGCACAAACAGAGGCCAATCGTCAGAGCGAGCCCCGCAGGGTGCAATAACTCCTGTCCCTTTTCTTCTACTTTCGGGGTGTTTCCTCCTGCCTCCCTCGGGAGAAGGCAAAAGACACTTCACGCTTCTATTGCAAACTATTTTTCAGTGATTTAAAAACAATAGTTTTTCTTCTATCCCGTCTCAATTCCGTTGTCATGTACACTTCGGAATTTGTTGCTTTAGTTTCCATCCTCCCTCGCCGGCCTAAGGCAGAGATTCTCGAAATGTTAGTTTCTAATTTTGGTCACACTATCCTTGGTGCCAAGCACCTCTTAGGACAGTTGTTTCCTGAAACCTAGGGCTATTGCGTTCTAGTTCTCAGCGAGAATTAAAACAATAATGATTATCCCCTCCAGGAAACTGTGGCTTGTTTTCCCCTTTCAGAGGCAAAGTACCTGAGACAAACCGCCCAGAGAATTAAGCAAGCCGGTGGGTCCCTCCTAAGGTACCTGATGTCCGCTGTCAGACGAGTCTCCGCACTGGTCTGCCTGGAGCACTGACCGCGAGAGGCGCGCAGCCTCGGGGAAATTCAAAGCCCGCGCGGCGGGGTTCAGCACCGGGCTCAAGGACAGCTGGTGTGAGCCTTTATACCCACTGCCGGGAGCGGTGCTGCCTGGTAACCTGATGCCAGGCCCTCCCTTTTCCTCTGCCACGTGGCTGGATCTGTGGAGCAAATTCGGAAGACCCAGTTTTTTTTCCTCCTTTCCTGCTTCAGGTGGAGGTATTCTCCTTGGAAACTCTGAACAAGTTTGTTTCCTCTCGTGCAAAAGAGGGTTAAGCCCTGACTATATCGCAGTCATTGTGAGTATCGATGGACATAATCAATGTGAATGCGTAGAAGCATGCTACATCCACAATTAAAATGAAGACACAAGTCAGGTTTGTCTTATTCTTACCTAATACCCTTCCCCAAATCCGGCCTCCTGTTACACACCTTTCGAAGTGCTTTATTTGCTTTCTGATTTTCAGTTCTGATTTTAGATGTTCTTTATTGATTATGAACCACTCTCGGTTAGGGGAAACCTCATGAAGTGCTGGAAAAATTCCATACTTTGATTTGGGTGGCATTACAGGGGTGGATCCATTTATTAAAAAAGAAATCACCTAGTGTACTATGCTAAAGATTAGGGCACTTTCTTGTATGTTATATCTCAATTTAAAACCCATAACCTACTTCTTAAGCCATGTGTGCTGATTTTTTTGACTGTGAACATATACCCTTGCGTATGTCTGGGCTGTTGGAATCATCCTTTGGAGGCACTCCGATTATATCCGGCCTTTCTAGGATGTGCCCATCTGAGAGATCCTTTTCTTTCCTTTTGAAAACTAACCTGTGTTCATTCTGTAAGAGAGTCGCTTCCAGCTTAGCTTAGGCTGAAAGAGATCTCAGGCATTTTGTTCATGGTTTGGCTGTATGATTTCTGCCTAGGATACTGCCTTGCAAACTAATTTAGTCACTAAATAATGTTTAATGAATTAAATTGGATTCATGAAAAGGTGATTTCAGAATAGAGCATGTGCATTTTGTTTCCAGGACACATAGACTCTGTGCTAGATGATTTACATATGGTTTCCAGAATTGTTATAGAAACCATGCAAATTCTGATCATTCCTATTTTACAGATGAAAAACTGAGTTTCGGAGGTCAAGTATCTTATCCTTATGGGAGATGGAAGAAATAATACCTATTAATGGGTATAAAATGAGTTGTCTGGGGAATTGAATTAATAGTTTAAATATTTTGCACAGTGCCTGGAACATGGTGAATGCTAAATACATAGAGGTGCTTAGCAATAATAATTATTAATAAAGATAGAAGGGAGGTTGTTAAGAAAATTGGGTCAAATCTATTTTTGATTCCAGAATGGTAGCTCACTATGTGACCTTGAGCAAATGGGTTGTCATGAGTATAAAAGAGGATAATGCATATGAAGAGTTTAGCATAGAGCCTGACATGCACTATGTTAGATATTTTATTTATCATTATTAGAGAAGAGAACAAATGCTCATTAATTAATTAATTCAAAGCAGTATTTACTGAATGTTTCCTAGGTTCCAGCCACCATGATAGGCAGGTGTATCCAGGCTATACAAGATCATATTGGCTGTGTAAATTCATCAGAAGAGGAATGAAATGATGAGGATGAAATACTTTAATTCAGTCTGGGTGAAGCAGGAGCAAGAAGAGACTACTGAACATTATTTACATATTTAGGAGGCAGGATTGGTGGGTTTCTGGGTTTACCATGCTCTTAACTAGCTACTCCTTTGTCTTGATATCACCTCCACTCCTGGCCAAAATTCTTGGGCCAGGCCTAAATCTATGTGAGAATGATTACCAAGTTGTATGCTTGAGGGCCATGTGCGTGTGTTCTGACTAAACGTTTTTAAGAGACGAGATGCTATTAGCTCTGTGACAGCCCATTATTTTAGCCCTTGGTTAAAATAATGAGGACAACAGATCAGAGCTCATAGGCTAAGTTGGCTAAGAAGTTGTTAAGCAAGTTAATTAACCTGTTTGAGCCCAAGTTATAAAATGGAGATAATAATATCTACCCCATAAGATTGTTGTGAGAGTTGAAAAAATATGCCTGAAAAATGCTTGGCAGGCAGTTAGGTGCTGGCTAACAGCTGTTATTATTATATTACCATTATTATTATTATTGTGAATGTTTGGCCAAGGATTAGCTGATTCACACATGGCTTCCTTTAAAAACATTTCTCTACTCAGCCAAGTGAAGCAGATTTGCTTTGTTTCTACTAACAATTCACCTTGTTCAGTAACACCTTAATAGCATTTCCTGTATATGATTTCTTGAAAACAGCAGAGACATGCCCTTGCGTGGTTGGTCCCCTGTAACCACATTAAGCCTTATGTTTTACTTAACTTGGAAGCATAAGCAACCAAGTACTCGGGAGGATGGTGTAACACGGTCAGGAACACACAAATCTGCTCCGAGGAAGACTGCTCATTCCCAGTTCACAGATGTAGCCACGAGAACATCCAGTAAGGGAGCTGGAAAACAATTCTGTGAAGTGAGTATGAGTAGATCACACATCATCAAGGCCAGAGGTGCTTTCAGAGTAAAAGGTAACTGAGCACTTTGAAGCTGAATATGAAAGTATTATATAGGAGGCTGGATGTCAAGGAAAGCAAGAAGAGTTTAAGACCAGTAAAATACTGGTGTTCTGACATCCATCACATTCAACACAACTAAAGTATGGAGTGCTCAGGGAAGCAAAGGAAATTAATACCTGCTATGTGATTTTGGGTAAGTCACTGACCATTCTTGAGCTTAATTTGTCTATAAAATGGGGACAATACTACTACCAGCATTACTTACCTCCCAGATCTTTTGTGAAGATTACATGAAAATACCTACCGTGGCATAATAATGACATGATAGCTCATAACTGAAACATAATATTAATAAAATGGAATGATGCATACGAAAGCACATTTATACATTCTTTCAAAATTGTAAAGTACCATAGAACTGTAAGGAATTACTGTATTATACAAGGCATTAATATTGCTCATTTCTCCCAAAAGATTGTACCTTCAGTTCCACTGGTTTGATGGTGCCATACTGCCCCTGCTGTCTTTCAAATTGTCTTGCACTGTTAATCATACATCCTTGCAGCAGTTTGTTTCTTAACTTTTTATGGTGCGTGCCTTATCTCAACCAGAAAATATTTCTTTACGTTCACCTCAGTGTGAGCATACAAGGGGAAAGGGATTGTTAGGTGGAATGACTAGAAAGAACTTGGGGAAAGATTGAAGAGGGTGTTCTAAACACTGGGAAGTTACTGGATGTTTTTGAGTAGGTGATCAACCTAAGTTCATCTGTGCTTAGGAAACTAACTCTGGTGACAGTGTGAAGAATACATTTGAGGAAGAAAAACTTTGGGCTAGGAGGCCAGTTGCATGGTCCAGGGAAGAAGATACAAGCAGAATTTAGGAAGTATGGCAAAAGCAGAAGAGACAGGTTTGGCTGTGGATAGTGAAGAAATCTAAAAGTTTCTCATATTTTGTCTGTGACCAGCTGGGAAAAACAAATGGTAAAGGATTTATTTGCTGTGTGCAAGAGTTGAAGATGAAAGTGGATATTGATAGTATTGTTAGTGCTTCTTTCTTTGTACCTTCAATTATACATAACACCAGCTGTAGCCATTTTGACTTTTTTTCAATAGATTTTGAATTTAAGACTTATTTTTTTTATGTTATCCTGCACAACCCTAGGTGGATTAAAAACAATACATACAGTCTCTCAGAGATTACTTTCTGGCAAAGCATTTAATAAATGCTTGTGTCGACAAATAATCTGAACATTTCTTAGGTTTCTGTTTCCTCTACCTCCACAGCCTTTTGAAATATATTTTAGAAAAAAAATTTCCAGTTCTCTAAAGCGCATTTCATTGGGTGCTTAAACTTCACCAAGGTTGAAAGCATCAGGGACAATTTAGTGATAGCATGGAAGAAAGTGTAATATAAATAACGGCTTACTTAGGAAAGAAAAAGAAATGCTATGTTTGTTTATTTTCGCAATGGGGTAGGTAATTAATTAGTGGCATGTGAATTAGCTAACAGCGAATCTTAGAGGGAGCAAAAGAACTAGTTTCCAACAAAATGCACATTCAATTCTCATTCTGCCATTTTGATGCGGTTCTATTCCCCTCCTCCACTTAAATTATTAGTGTGTTTTCAAGCAGCAAAAGGCGGCGGAGACCTTGCCCAGGAGGAGTCGAACTCCTGCAGGACAAGAATGCAGTCTCCTTTCCCCCTCCTGATCCACAGTGAATGGCTGGTCACTTAGCAGACGCTCAGCTAGGACTCGAGGCCCCGGAGCGCCCGGTTCCCGCCGGGCCGGGGCTGCTTTTGTCCTGATGGCAAGCTCTGCGGGACTGAGGTCGACAGCAGGCGACCGCTGGGAATCAGAGCTGCCAAATAGACGTCCCTGAGCTCAGTAATCCGGCTTTCCCTTGTTCTTCTCGAATGTCGTTTTCCTCTCGTGCAGGCCGCTCGAGCACGGCTGTCTAGGTAGGCCCAAAGCCTGCTGCCCGGCTGCTCTTCTGCCTGTCCCCGGTGGCCGCGACCACAGTGGCCACTAGGACGCCGAGTCGCGCCGAGCCCACGCGCCTCCCGGGCCCGGAGGCGGCGCGCCTGCGCACTGGCGGGGTCACGCGCGCGGCGCGGGGGCGGGCCGGCGCCGGAGGGGCTGTCATTCGCGGCGCGGGTCGCCGCCCTCAGCTGCGCCAGGCGGTTCCGGCTCCTCCCGCCGCCTCAGTCCCACCATGGTGCTGGAGTCGGTGGTCGCGGACTTGCTGAACCGCTTCCTGGGGGACTATGTGGAGAACCTGGACAAGTCCCAGCTGAAGCTGGGGATCTGGGGCGGTAAGCGAGAGGGGCGCGGCCGGCGGGCTGCGGGCGCGGGGGGCCCACGCCACCGACTCCTCCCGCCCAGTCCCCGCCCGGGCCCTGCTCAGTCCGCCGCCCGAGACTCCGCCTCCCGGCAGGCGCCCGTCGGGACCCCCTGGCGGTGCGACAGGTGCCAGGTGCCGGAGGCCTGTGCCCACCCCGGCCCCCCGCGACCCCCCGCGGTGTCGAGGTCCCGGCGCGGGGTGGGGAGATGCGGCGGGATCACGCCCGCGCTAAGTTCTCACGTTTCCAGTCCGGGAGGCCGAACCCTTGCCCTGCCCATCTCGGGGGGTTTTCCCGCTGCACTCAGTATGGCCCCTTGGGCTCCACAGCATTGAACAAAAAAGCCTTTTCTGCCTCGGTACTGCGTGGAGTAAGCATAGCTGCCTGCTTGTATACGCTAAATAAAGTGGCAGCAAGGAAAAAGAAAAGGGAAATTGCGTTTTCCAGTTATCTTCTCTTATTTTTTAGCAACCAGGGACTCGGTTCCTTTTCTTTAAGGTTGCTGGGTTTGGAGAGGATAGGTAGGAGATAATGTAAGAAAGGCGTGTCCGTAGGGCTTCTTAGTCCTGTGATCTCTTCCCTTAGTAGTTTACTTTTCCGTCCATACAAAGACGACTTTCATTTTGCTTTGGAGCAGTAGAGAAAAATTCAAGTCTCGACCAGCATCGTCATTAATTAGGTGTCTGCTTGGTTGCATGCCCAGAAATTTTTGCCAAGGTTTTCATCCTAGAGATTAAGTATTTAGAAGTAGACAATAATATGCTAGCACATGCTTCAATAAAGCTTATTTGCCTGAATTGTGTGTTGAGCTTTGGGAACTCTGAGGGTACTTTATCACTCTACAGATGATTTGGGAATTTTGTCAGCTTTCCAGGGAAGTCCGAAAAACTACTCAAATGGATGGAACAAATCGTCTCTCATGGGGTAGCCACTAGCCACTGTAGCTGTTGAGCACTTAAAATGTGATTAGTGGAAATTGAACGTGCTGGCAGTGTGAAATGCGTATTGTTTCGAAGATGAGTATTTTTCCTAATGTAGCAGGAGAATAAGAATGTAATACTTCGTTAATATTTTTTTATGTTGATTATGTGTTGAAGTGATAGTATTTGAATATATTGGGCTAAATTATATTAAAATTCATTTCCCTGTTTCTTTTTACTTTTTTAAAAGCCCGGCTCTTAAAATTTATAATTACACACGTGGACCATATGTTTATTTTGGGCAATGCTGTTAAAAACCGTGAGTGTTGCCCTGAATTGTAGAGGAACCTGTTTTTATTGATTATAGATTACTGATCATCTGATTGGTTCACTGTGATTTGTGGAACAATATGGTGGTCCCTTGGTATACCCCGCAGGATTCATTCCAGGATCCAATTTAGGATACCAAAGTCGGAGGGTGCTCAAGTCCCTTATATCAAATGGCCTAGTCTTTGTATATATCCTATGCACATTCTCCTGTATACTTTAAGTCAACTCTAGAGTCTCTACATTACTTATAACACCTAATACAATGTAAATGCTGTGTAAATAGTTGGTAAACTGTATTTTTTATTTACATTATTTTTTATTATTTTTCATTTTTTTCCCCAAGTATTTTTTATTAGTTGGTTCACTCCTTTGCTATGTAGGGCCCATAGCACACACTTTGTTTACATAGCCCCCACCCTACTAAATATAATGCAAAAGAAAGGGAAATAAAGAAAGAAACACTTAAGGAATTAAATGTCTAGTTCCTTCTTCAGAGATCAAGTATTTCTTCAGAATACTGGCAATATTATTTCCAGTTATTCCTTATAGTTTTGAAAAATTACTTGCAATTTGAAAAAGCACTGGACTAGCAAATCTGAAATCTGAAAAAGCACTGAGTTCTAGGCTTAGGGTGTGCTGCCTTGCACAAGCCATTTACCTTACCGGCCTTCATCTTAATGGTTGTTAATGGTTCATCATCTTACTAGTTTCTTCATTTTAATTTAAACTTTCACAGAAAAAGTATTTTTAAATTCTGAAAAGTTTAAGTCATACTGGGTAGTATAATATTCCCATTTAACTACTACTCAAATTTCAGTACGTTATAATGTTGTGCTGTATTTACCTCAGACAGTTTCTTTTTAAAGAGATAAGATGTATGGCTACAGTTGAAGGTTCCTTCACCACCAAATCTTGCTCTTCTTTATCTTTGAAATTAGAAGTTGGACTAGGTACCGTGTAAGGGTCTTTCCAGTGCCAATATTTATGCTAATTGCAAATGTTTTTACTATGACCTTGAGGAGTATGATACCTGAAGATTTTGAACTTTTTCACAACTGAAATTAAAATGCCATAATTTTATGCCATTTCCCCTTGTTTTTTTGGTGAAATCTAGACAAGGAGACTTTCTTTTCTTTCATCCTGCTTTCTCTTAGTAAGGTATTCTGCCCATGACCTACATTAACTTATAATAGTCCTGAGCAAATAAACCCATTTCTTTTACAATTTGTGTCCAGTGAACGTCCAATGAGGACTCGCTCAGCTTAATCAGCCCATAGCTCTGCCTCTGTAAAGTTTTGCTGCCTTTTATTTTTGTAGCTCCTATAAAGCTTGGCGTTATGAGTTTTTATAGTTATTGCATAATATATTATCTGTAACCCAAATTCCCCATTAAAATAGGTGATTTCTATTCTTTAAAAATTTTGCAGGAGAAATTTGTCTTAAACTTTTTAGGGTAAACAAATGGGAATATTAAGTTAGTTTAATAAGATAGCTGATATTTATGATATCCATGGTGTTGACAAGTTTTACAAAGAATGGATAATTTGATATGTTATTTGAAAACTATTTGCTTTAGCAAATATTTCACGCGTTTGGTCTTTCAGTTTGTCTTGCTGAATTTTCAAGTATGTATGTATGTATGTATGTATGTATTTTTGAGACAGAGTCTCACTCGATTGCCTGGGTTAGAGTGCCGTGGCGACAGCCTAGCTCACAGCAACCTCAAACACCTGGGCTCAAGTGATCCTCCTGCCTCAGCCTCTTGAGTAGATGAGACTACAGTTGTGCACCACCACACTCGCTAATTTTTTCTGTTTTTAGTAGAGACGGAGTCTCCTTCTTGCTCAGGTTGTTCTTGCTTGAACTTCTGAGCTCAAGCAATCCTCTTGCCTCGGCCTCCCGGAGTGCTAGGATTATAGGCGTGAGCCACCATGCCCGGCCACATTTTCAAGTCTTGAGAAAGGGAAGAATTTATTCTGTAAAAAACTCATTGACCTAGCCATGTGTGGTGGCTTGTGCCTGTAATCCACCTGGGAGGCTGAGACAGGAGTTTCACTTGAGGCAGGAGTTTGAGGCTGTAGTACATCATGATTGCACCTGTGAATAGCCACTGCCCTCCAGCCTGGGCAACTAGTGAGATCCCTCTAAAAAAGGTTTCACATACCTGATCTTACTCTTCTTTGGAAGCAAATGATAAACTACACTGATACATCATAAGAGCGTTTGAATAGTCTAAGGCAGTGGTTTCAACCAGGGATGACTTTGCTCCCAAATGGATATTTGGCAATGTCTGAGACATTTTTAGTTGTCAAACTGTGAGAGCAGAGGTGTGTTACTGCCATGTAGTGGGTAGACCTTAGGGGTCCTTCTAAACATCCCATAATGCAGAGGACAGCTCCCTGTAAGGAAGAATTATCCAGCCCAAAATGTTAGTTAAGAAACTGTGGGCGAAGGAGAAGACAGAGATTGTCTTCTACATTTAGAGGATATCTACTGGGTGCTGAAAAAATTATAGTAAGGAGTTAAAAAGGACTTACAGGACGTTATATTATTATTATGAAATTTATGACTCAGGAGAGAAGGAAACTAATATTTTAAGAAGTAATTGAGGCTGGGCATGGTGACTCATGCCTATAATTCTAGCACTCTGGGAGGCTGAGGCAGGAGGATCACTGGACCTCAGGAGTTTGAGACCAGCCTGAGCAAGAGCAAGACCCCATCCTACTAAGAGAAAAATTAGCCAGGCATGATGGTGCACGCCTGTGATCCCAGCTTCTTGGGAGGCTGAGGCAGGAAAATAGCTTGAGCTCAGGAGTTTGAGGTTGCTGTGAGCTAGGCTGATGCCATGGTACTCTAGCCCAGATGACAGAGCAAGACTCCGCCTCAAAAAAAAAAAAAGTAGTAATTGAAAGGTTTTATGTCAGTAAAAATGCATACCTCTTTGCTTGGAGATATCAGGAAGTAGTTTTAAGAATCAAAATATTGTGTTAACATGATTTGAAAAAGATTGTGCTGTGTATAAATTCATACATATATAGGCATTCACAATGAAATGCACAATAAACAAAAAAATTATAGAGTGACAGAGATGGAGAAACTATTACATTGTCTAGAAGCAGGAAGTGTATTCTGGATATTGCCTTTAATTTGGAGAAATAAAAACCAACCAACTCCCCCACTCCCCCCGAAAAAACCCTGAAAACTTGCTATTTTCTTTCTGTATTAAAGTTTATTTTTTTAATGCCAAGCAATTCCTATGTATTTTTAAAGTGGTTTAAACAGAATATTGTTTAAAAAATTCTTGCCATTATAGAAACAGGAGACCCTGATTATTTACTAGCTCTGGGACTCTGGCAAAATATTTTAATCCTATAAGCTTTAGCCTCCTAATCTATAAAATGGATCTGCAACACTCACTGTGATGTGAAAATGTTTTGTAATTGTTAATAATACTGCTAGTAATAGTGATAAACAGACTTACTTGAGTGATGGATAGCAGCCTGCTTTGTTTTATTTCATTTTCATATGTTCTTTTTTCTAACATCAGATTTTAATTTTGTGTAGAGCTAACATTACATATCTAAACATTTCTTATTTTCCAAATAAATTTCTGAAAAAAACTTACTTGCATTTGAGTTTACACTTGTAATACTTACATAGTATTACCTGCCAGTTAGTTTGTAAGTCAGGCTTTAAAAGATTTAGAAAAGTGCCTGGTGGGCATGTGCTGCCTAGGCAGGTTGGAGGGTTTATCTTGATTTTTGTTCCTCACAGGCTGGTATCCAGAGATAAATTTGCGCAGGCTTTAGCTATTTGAGGTGTGTCAGGGATGTAATTGTTTTAAGAATAACATGTATTTGCAGAGCTATGTTGAAATGCTAAATCTTTTGCGATTTGGTTTAAGTAGTATTGTTTCAATGTAGAACCTTTGCCAGTTTGATTTTTCAAAGTGATTTACTGTGGACAGTCAGCAGGAAAATCTTCCATTCACTGGATAGGTGGAATAAACATGGAGGCTGTGATGTGTTGGATGCAAGGGTGGCTGTGGTGACCAAGCAGAGGAGCCAGGTGGAATGCCCATAGAATGCCGAGCCTGTGCTGTTTACTGTACTGACCCTTCCCCATGAGCTGCCACATGTTGTTGGAGCAGAGCAGCCCAAGGAAGGAGGATGAGCACTGGAGCAGGAGTGAGCAGACCTGGGATCTGATTCCATCTCTGATACTACCTAGTTGTGTTCTTTTCAGCAAGTCTCTGACCAGTGACCATTAGTTTCTTATCTATAAATGAAAGGGTTAGACAAGGTCATCTCTTCTGTCTTTAAACTTTTGTGACTTGAACAAGGCTGGAGCAGCATGAGATCCTTTATTAGAAAAGTGGTACTGCCACTTTCTCAGTATTCATAGTGAGAAATGGTAGTCAAATAATGTATCTTTATCTTTCCTTTTTGTTCTTCATACAATGCTGGTGAGTAAAGAGCCACTCTTTGCTCACAGCCGTGAACTGTGACAAGATAAATGAAGTTCCAAGTGCATGTTATTTGCAGATCCAAATCTAATATACTGTATTACATTGTCTTAATAGGTACCTGTAGGGCAGCTTGAGAATGAAAGAAAAAGCAGGTCTCTTTGCCTTCTTTTTTTGCCTTGACACATAAAATTATGGCAATATCTAGGTATTTCTAAACCTGTAGAGGTATATTTAGTCCTTTCCTCCTGGCCCACAGTTGGTAAAGTGGAGGCCAAATTTTTTCATTAGCTTGTCCCATAGCATATTAAATAAATAATAACAAAAAGGTCAATATTGTGTGATGTATTCAGGCTCAGTTACTATCAGTTAAAGCAATGCTTAAAAACTTAAATCTTCTTTCTACATATTTAAGTAGCGTTATTAATTACAAATGTACTCCTTTTCTAGAAATAGTACTGTGAGTTGGTACTTTGGCAACCATTCTTCTAGGAAGCTCACACCACTCACTATTGTGAGATCTCTGACTTGTATGGAAAGGGAGAAAGTTCCTTGTTAACTTTGCAGCCTCCACCTTTCTTTGCGAGGATTTCCTGTTTTAATAGGGAAATGGAAAGAGTAAGAGTCTGTTGTTTCCTTTCTCTCTTAAACCTTCCTCTCCCGGGACAAAGACATTGTGAACAATTAAGGGTCTAGATTGGTATATTTGGGTTGAATAGCTAGATTCGTTTGAAATGAATAGCTATAATATTTTCTTCAGTATTCTTTACTAAAACATTAGTCATTAAAATAGATTCGTGCTTTTAAAAACTGTTCATTTACTTTAGCTCACTTCCTTGGAAAATAAATGTGTCTGAACATTTTAATATACTTTCAAATAAATAATTAATGTTTATGTTATAGATACATAAATGAAATCTTAAAAAATAAGTACATAGTACTATATGTTCCTTTTTCACTGTTTTACAATATGCAAAGCTAGTTTCATGGGTTATGGCATGGCATTTTTATTGGTTTTTGTTTTTGATCACAGTTTTGGATTAATCTCTATGTTTTATATTAAGAATATTGACTCAGGAGTCAGGAGACATGGATTCTATTCTTAGTACTGCCACAAAATAATTGTGTAACCTTGGATAAACCACCTAATCTTTTTATACTTCAATTTCTTATGTATAAAGGGTGAGGGGATTAGATTTAAGATCTTTATGGTCCCAAATAGTTCTAGATCCTAAGTTATTAATTTCTGTGTTATGTTTTGAGAAAAAAAGTAGGTTTTTTTCATTGTCTTTTTTTTTTTTTACCAAAACCATGATCAAATGCAAAAAATAGGTTTTTTACAAGTGCTAAAACAACCATTTTGCAATACCATCTCCTGTGTCTATGCTTTTCCCTGTGGTACTACCTCTTCTGGTAATGTTCCCAACATAATCCTTTGACTTTCTGAATACCCCCTTGTTGTAGAAATTTAGTTACCTTTTTTGTTTTTGGATTTTTTCATATCTCTTTTAAAATTCAGAGACCAAAAGTGAAACCAGCAACTACATAGGCCTATCAACACTCAGTCTGATACTTTTATGACATTTTTGGGGGGCAAGAAAAGTAGATTTACATTTACCTTCTGATTAAAATCTCTGTACTCTTTCTGCTATGCAATGTTCTGAACATAGCATTGAGTGCTGTAAGATTTGAGCCTTAGCACTACCACTTTGTAGGTTGCCATAGGATTCTTAGCCCGATTGTTTAACTGCTGTAAGCCTCAGTTTCTCTTACTTAATATATTGTCCGGAGCCAAGAGGCCTGGCCATAGCCTTGATTTTCTATGCCTGAGCCTTACCCTCCCCCTCATAGTTGAAGTTAAGTTTCTGTTTCCCAGAAATGATAAGTTTCGCTTTGCAGCCAATGACGTGGCTTTGCATTTGCTATCCCTTGATTGGATGCTTTTGGATGCCTCATTTACATACCGGACCTAATTGAGAACTGCAAGCTGTAACTCCCCAAATGCTTCCTGATTGGTCAGTCCTTTTTTCACCTAATTTGCATTGTGACTAGGCGGTCCCCTCTCACTTGTCTATAAAAGGTGTAACCTCATGCTCAATAAACGAGACTTGATCAGAATACTGTCTTGTTTCCATCTCTTGCGTCTCTTGTCCCATCCAACTCCCGCTCCCTCCTCCAGGTTCTGCGAATAACGTACCCGCAGGTTGGGACAACGTGGCGCCCAACGTGGGGCTATTGGCCATCCCTTGAGGTAGCACTTTCCACTGATACTGCTTCATTGGTTCTTTAAAATTTGTGGATGGCACACTAAAAGCGAATCTTTTTTGATCAGGATGCAAAGGAATTGTAAAGAAGCAATCTTTGAGGTCTGTAATGACTTTAAAATATTTTTGGGGAACTGCTACTGGGGAAGGTAGCCCTGGCTGTAGGGCACCCATGAGCACCATGGTGGCGTTTACAGCTCTTAAATCTTGTAAAAGTCTCCATTTACCAGACTTTTTCTTGATGACAAATATGG
>CAUYRT010093085.1:0-20206 GCA_963574885.1 Lepilemur ruficaudatus | reverse complement strand
AGTCCTTGAAAGACTTTGTAACTGTTTGTTCACCTAGATTAGAATTTGTTAGAAGCCCTTTGAAAGGACTTTTGACCCTAACCCACTATCTGTTACCCATAGCAACCAAAATTATCTGATATGTAAATCTGTTACCCTGGCAACTGGTAATTGATATCTGTGATTAAAAAAACCTTTGTGAATCTAACCTTAATGCTGCACTACTTACGGAGGGTGGTGTAGACTCCTGAGTACCCCTGCTTTATCTCACCTAGATTTCTTTATATAAACCTATAAAACTATACCTTAGCCTCTGTGTATTCTTTTATTTCCATTATTCTATTTCATATCAATTTCTTATCCTCTGTGGCAAATACTACCTAAGGAACCCAGTTTCTTGCAGGGAGAAGTAGCTGATCTCCTCGCGGCCTGCTGCCCCCCACAGATTGGCGTAGTTGGCAGGACTGTGCCTCCACATACTATCTGATTTCCTTTTAAATAATCAAAAATTTAAATTTGGTTCTATGTGAAGGATATTTTATTACATTATGATATTTGAATGTTTATGCTTGAAGAATTCTATACACATATGTATAAAATATACATGTATTTATATGTATTCCACTAAATATATTTTCAAAATATAAATTTAGTTTTCTGACTCTTTTAGAGACAAAGAAAAACTTCCTTAAAATGCTTTTCTGGGATTGGTTTTATTTATAACATATAATTTAAACAAATTGATTACGTTAATATGTTGGAATATCTGTGATAGTTGTAGTGAATTTTTAATCTTATGTTATCATTTGGAATAAATGATTAATAAAACATATTTTAAAATTTAGATTCCCTAGGTAACTTAGAGTCTTACTTTAGGTTCTTTGGGAACATACCTTAATAGAAAAATTGCAAAGTATTAGTTCTTGTATTTTTTCTGTACTTCAATACTCCTGTGCATCCAAAAGATTGGACAATATGTACATGCTTAAACTTTTCCTTAAATAACTACTTTTTGATTTTAGAAATTTTCACAGAATTAAAATTTACATTAACTATACAAACATATGTGATAACTTTGATAGCACTCAGAATTTCATAAAGAAATGTCTCAATTTGCTTTAAGGACTTTTAGTCACTGGTGAATTTATAAATCTGCCTCATCAACTTAAAAGTCAGAAATAATAATAAATTTTTTTTAAAAGATGCTTTTATCAAGGCCGGGTACGGTGGCTCACGCCTGTAATCCTAGCACTCTGGGAGGCTGAGGCGGGTGGATAGCTCAAGATCAGGAGTTCAAGACCAGCCTGAGCAAGAGTGAGACCCCGTCTCTACTATAAAAAATAGAAAGAAATTAATTGGACAACTAAAAAATATATGTAAAAAATTAGCCGGGCATGGTGGCACATGCCTGTAGTCCCAGCTACTTGGGAGGCTGAGGCAGTAGGATTGCTTGAGCCCAGGAGTTTGAGGTTGCTGTGAGGTAGGCTGACACCACGGCACTCACTCTAGCCCGGGCAGCAGAGTGAGACTGTCTCAAAAAAAAAACAAAAAAAAAGAAGCTGGGCTGGAGTCTGGGTGGCAGACAGGGCTACAGTAAAGTCAGCTCGGACCAAAGACTGGTCCACACTGGGATGCCAGGAGCACCCCACACTGGCCACATCCCAAACAAGATGCCCAACCCCTGCCCCCTCCACAAGCAGCTCTGACTGACAATCCTAGAGATCTCCTCCCTAACCCCCTCTATCCTGGCAGCCCCACCTCCACAAGCCTCTCCGTCCACGCCACCTCAGCCCCCTCCCTGTTCCCCATCACCTCCCAGACACCTCCTGGGACTAACTGGTCACCTGCTTCTCTCCTAGTTTACTGGATGGTCTCTGGCCAGCAACCCAGCCCAATTTTTTTAAATGCTTATTTTGAAATCATTTCAAATTCAGAGAAAAGTTTGAAATAGCACAATGAATTGCCATATGAAAGACCTTCACCAGGACTGTGAGCTGCCCTCTCCGTGTGTTATTTGATGCTATCTGATATACCACTGTCTCCCATATGTATATAAAAACCATAGGTATTTTTTTTCTTCCTGAACTATTCGGAGAGTAAGTACAGACACGGGGCCCCTTGCCCCCAAACGTTTCAGTATTCTTATTTCCTAAGGACAAGGACATTCTCTTATATAACCACAGCACGGTTATCAACTTCATGAAACCTAATATTGATTTGATACTATCAGCTAATCTACAGTCCATATTCCAGTTTTGTCAATTGCCCAGATGATGTTCTTTGGAGCAATTTCTTCCCTGATCCAAGATCCAATCGAGAGCCACACATTGCCTTTAGCAGTCACTTGTGGGTTTTTTTTAGTCTCTTTTAATCAGGAACAGTTCTCAGTCTTCCTTTGTTTTGCATGCCATTGACATTTTTTAAGAGTCCAGACCAGTTCTGTAAAATGGCCCTCGATTTGAGTCACTCCCTCCGTTTAAAACCCTCCGCTGTATCCTCATTCCTCATAGTTTAAAATTCCAAGACCTCATGACTGGCCTTCGGGGACCTGCAGGATCCCCCCTCCCCTACCCACCCCCAACTGGCTCCAGCCATTCCAACTGCTCAGACACATCAGGCTTCTGTGTTCCATCTCCTTTCCCTTCATCGCACTTTTCTGCCCTTCTCACACACTTACTCATACACACACACACACACACACACACACACACACACACGTCACTCCTTCGGATCACAGATCACTCGAGTTGGCTGCACAAACACAGCCCTCGCCACCCAGACCGGACCAGACCAGACCCACAGCCTCTACCCCTATTCAAAATCCATTTCCTGCACAACTTGTGTGTTCACTGTCTGGCTCTTCCATAGAATGTGAGCTCCAATGAGGGCAAAGATATCTGTCTGTTGAGTTCACTGCCGAATTCCTAGGACCAGAGCAGTGCCTGGCACGAGGGAAGCACTTGGAAATGATTTGCTGAGTAAATGAACAAGTGAGGAAAGGAGAAAGCACTGGGGTTGGGAGCCGAAGAACCCGGAGAGCCAGGGGGCCCATGAGGCCCTCCCAGATTCCAGAACCCTCGCCAGGCCTCCCTCTTCCCCGCCAGAGAAGGAGCACCCTGCAAATCTCCCTTATCTTTCTATCACTCCGCCAGCCCTCACTGATTCATCTCTCTAAATCAATCCCGGCGGGCTGACAGGCTGGATTCCAGAGATGGAGCTGATTGGACCCTGGAGAAGGCCCATGGCCCCCTATTGTCTACTAGCCAGGCCAAAGTGCAGGGCCTCCCGGCCCCCATCCTTGGGTCCCACACCCCCATTCATGAATCCTCCCCAGGCCAGCCCAGAGGGTGGGTGCAGGGAGAGTAAATACCCAAGTACAAAATCCTGCTAATAGCTCTTTAATTGCACCAAATGAGGAGGACTCAGTCCAGGCCTCCCAGCCCCAGAGCTGAGTGCCAAGCCTCAGGTGATTGTCACTTACTTGTCCATTTCACCCATCAGACTGTGACTATTTGCTGTTCATGCTATATCAATACTCAAGGTTACAGGAAAGGTAAAAGCCACCCTTTCTTTGATCCCAAACCCCATTCATTCTTGATTTTACCTCCTCTTCTGCAGAGGAAGGGGCCAAAGCCCACTGCGGTGACCCCCAATGCAGAAAGTCTCTCTTCCCTCCCAGCAGACCCTGTCAATACCTGCTTGGATGGGGTCTCTCCCCCAGGGCCCCTCCACCTCTGAGCTCTCCCAGGGCAGGGGGCACTCCAGGAGGGCTACACAGAGACCGTCTCACAACCACCAAGCTCAGGGTGGGAAGGAGCCCAAAGGCAAATGTGCCTCTCATTCCCTCACTGTGTGACCCCTGGCAAATCCCTCAAGCCCTAGGACTTCCCCACATAAAAACAAACAAGTAAAGATGGGGCTGATAAGGCTGGCAAGACCTAAGGAGCTGACAGCCAAGGAAGAGAGGGTGGCGTCCGAAGAGAAAATTTAGCACCTGCACCCCACAAAGAGAAAGGGGAGAGGTGCCAGGTTGAGGAATTTCTAATCCGGCCCAGCCCCAAGCAGTAAATGGGAGCCGCTCCCCACCTCCCGGGTAATGGGATTAGCACCGGCTCAGCTCTGGGCGTTGGCCTGGGGTCTGAGGTCTGCACAGGGCCACTGGAGGTAGGCGTGGGGGCACGGGCAAGAGGCACGGGCTCAGGAGGCAGTAGCGGCCTTCCTGCTATCTCCTGAGCCACCGCAGCCTCAGCATGCAGAAGTCAGGTAGCTCACAGAGCGCAGGAGGGCAGGAAACTGGGCGCCTGGCCACCACCTTCTAAGCTTCCTCCGCTGGTCGGTCGCTTGGCCGCCTCATGCCTCAGCCTCCCCATCCACCAAATGGGCATCAGCTGGCCGACTACTGGGCAGGTTAGGCGCGGCCCGGCTCGGTGTAGCCGAAGAGGCGCTCCAAGAAAGTGGCTGTTTTTACCGCTTCTCATTAGGACACTTTGCCTCTGTCAGTCCGAGCGAGATCGCAGGTGGGGAGTACACAACGCCCCCTCCCAGACTCGCAGAAAGCAAGCGAAGGCCCTGGCAGCCAGGCAGACCAGAGGCCGGATCCCCAGGCTGTGCCTCCCCCAGTCCGCCCCCTTCCCCAGGCCAGACCGAACCGAATAACCCGAATAGCTCAAGACACACACACATAAAACAACGGCGTGGACTCTCAGGACATGCAAAAGGGATTGGCCCAGACAGCCTTTGTACCCCACCGCCGCCCCTCCAAGTTCTTCCTCTGGGGTCTCTGGCACCACTCCCTCCGCCGCAGCGCACCACTCGGGAGAAAACCCATGCCTTCCTAGAGGTCCCCCTCCAGCTCTCGAGGGGCACACACGCATGCCCCAGGGCTGAGGGTTCTCATGCCCCTCCCCCGCCCAGCGCCTCACAAAGGCCCTTTGTCCCACGGAGCCCCCGGGACGCCAGTTCCTGAAAAGTTCCAGGAGAAAAATCAAAGAAAGAGGCAAAATCGGCGAGCTCGACCCAGCGGGCGGGGTGAGGCTGAGGCAGCCGCTCCAGGCCAGGGGTGTCTCCTCCAAGACCCCAAGGAAGAGGGCAGCGCTGGGGGTTCCCGGGAAATTGCAAAAGCCCTAAACTACACTTGGGAGAAGTGGATGTGGATTTTTTTTTTAGGTCAGAGTTTGGGAGGCCAGGCGCAGGAGCTAAGCGCACGCGGGGGAGGAGGGACCCGGCCTCCTGGGGCAGTCACCGGCAGGTCTGGAGCCTCCGTGTCTCCCTTCGCTCCCCGCCCGGCTGCGGAGGCCGGAGCTCCGCCAGGGCAAGCGTCTCCCTCCCCGCGCGGCGCCCACCCGGAGGCCGCCCCGCCGCACCTGGGCAGCCCCTCTCCGGAAACGGTGGTGGCCGCGGAGCCTTCTCGGCCACCTTCTGCGGTTCGATGTCAGACCCAGGGTGTCCCCTCCGCCGCCCGTGTCCGGCCCCATCCGCTCCCTGCGCCGCTTCTTTCCCTGTAAGTTCACGATGGCAGTGGCCAAGTTTCGGCGTCCCCGCCTCACCTTGCACCCTCTTTCCAGTCAGAGAATAAGAGGTTCCCGAGGCGGGGGCGCCACCCTCCTACCGAGGTGCGGGTTCCCCGGGTTGCGGGTTCCCTGGACCACCGTTTGCCCGGGGTTAAAGGGGGCTCCCGAGGGCCGCTGCCTTCGGCCGGAGACCAGGATCCCACGGTTGGGGTCGCCGTCCTCCAGCATCCCCTGGCGCTCAGGAACTGTCGGGGACCCGACTCGGAACGGTGAGGTGGTGGAGCTGAGAACAGAACTCAGGGACCACCGGCGCCAGAAAGGATGTTTGCCAAGAAAAAGATTCGAGGTCGAGGAACGGGTGTCTCACAGGGTGTGGGGGCTGATTTGTTCTTTTCTGGCCCAGATTTTGAAAATTCCACACCAGGCTCGTGCGGCACGGACCCGGGGATTGGAATCGCCCTCGGTGGCTATGACTTCAGCTGACACTTTTGCCTCAGGAGGGACGGGCGCGCCGGGGAAGGTAGCGGAGCCGAGCGCCCCTCTCGGCCAGGGCCTCCGGACAGGCCTCTGCCCAGGGCCAGGGACTCCCCGCCTAGGGAGCTGAGCCTGCCCGCGCCCAGCGGCCGGCCGAGGAAAAGAGGGACGCCGCGCCCCGGCCGCGAGTGCCGGGGAACCGGCCAAGTAGATCCTCCGGGGCCTCCCTCCCCACAATCCCGGGAGACAAGAGGAAACAGGCACAGCGCGGGGCACTTACCCGGGTGCGGGTGGAGGTTGAGGCCGGCCATGTACTTCCCGGGCGGCAGCGGGCCGGGCAAGCCCGAGGCGGGCAAGCGTCCGGCAGTGGCCGCGCCCACGCGGTGGCTGTCCATGGCCAAGCCGGACAGTAGCGGCGGCGGGGGGCCGTGCACAGACCGCTGGGGCCCGAAGTCTCGGCCATCCATCCTCCGCGGGAGTGCCGCGGCCAGCCCCCCACCCGGCCCGCGGGCCTCACTCAGTGGGACCTAAAAGTTCGGCCTCGGCGTAGTCCCAGAGTCCTCGGGTGGCGGGGGCTCCGCGGCGTGCATGGCGGCGGCCAGCGGGGCTTGCGCTCGGCGGCGGGCCCGCGGCCCGGGGCGCACAGGCAGCCGGCGGTGGGGCCCCTCCTGGAGGCCAGTCGGAGGTGCGCGAGGCGGCGCACACGGCGTCTTGGCGGGGAGAGGAGACGGGCCGCGGAAGAAATGGAAGGGGAGAAAGAAAAAGGAAAAAAATAAACAAGTTTCAGAAAGTTTCCTCGCCCTTCAGGGTCGGGGGCTATCGATCTGGTGGCCAGAAATGAAATCGGGAGTAGCCCCGCTTCTATGAATAGTAAAAATCCAGGCTCCTTCCGCCAGCGGCTTCAAGCTCCCGGGGACCCGACTAAGAAAAGTGACCGGTGGCGCGCTGCGCCCAAGCCCGGACTCTGCCTCGCCGGCTGCCGGGTCCTCCCCAAACAGGGGAAGGCCCCTCGGCTGTGCCCGGACAGCGTAAATACGAACCTCCTAAGTGTGTTTATTCCTGGGCGTCACATGCTCCGGGATTTAAAACTGAAACCCTTCCACGAGCAGTTTGAAATGTCTCCCTAAACACTATGTCACTATCTGATCCGGAAAGTTTAATATTTAACCTTTCTGGGACCTCGCCTCCCTTCTCTGAGTTTGGTTTCCCTGAGCCGCCGAAAGAATGGTTTTTTTATTTTTTTTTCCCGGGAGGCAGAGTGCAAAGCGGATTTATTATTTTTAAAGAGGCCCGCCAGCCCCCTACCCCCGTCGCCACTGTGAGTCCCAGAGTCTGACTCCGAGGACCCGAGACGTGGCATTCTCGCCTGAGGACTGGAAAGAATCCTTCAAAACAAGCTTTGGTTTCATTTTCCAACGCCCTAGCCTGGGAGTCCTGCGGCTCGAGGACGAGGCCTGGCACGGGGGATTTGAGGGATGGCAAAGGGGAAGGAAGGGGATCAAGGATCTCGCTCCTATTCTAGCTTCCCCCCTACCACCCCACAAAATAATCTACAAAGAAACCTTCGCAGAGCGGCCCTGCCGAGGGGCTCCTCCCCCACCGTTGGGTAAATCCCCCTGTAGTTCCAGTTTAAAGCTGTTTATTTAAAAGATTTGTCGTTTGCCGATTCCCGTGGGGGAGGGAGGGGGTCTCGGAGCCCACCCTTCCCTCGCTCTCCGTCAGTCCGCAAAAGCTCAGATTCCCGATTCCTGATTCCAGGAGGCCTGGACGCTCTTAGAGCCGCAGATCACGCCAAAGCCACCGGCTCCTGAGTGCCCGCCCTGAGCCCTGCATTCCGCGCCCAGCCCCCCGAGGAACAGACCCCCTCAGCTACAAAGCCTCCGGCCAAACCCGCCAGCCTCCTTCTCCAGCCTTCCTCCCCAACTTTGATAAGGGTGCCTATTTTAACCCGGTTTTGGTTACAAACACCCTCTCCTTCCCTCCCTTGCTCTTCCCCATCAGGCTCTGGTTACCAGATCCGCGTTTACTTTGGAAAAATCTAAGATAGCCACATCCGAGGATACATGTCCTAAAGAGGCGATGAGCTTCCCGTGATTTTTAAAAAATATGTCTTCGAGTAGCTTTCTTTTAAAAGCCAGCGCTTCGTAGCACGCCCAGGCGCCCCAGTTTGGAGAAGTCGGGGTGAAGCCCCCCGGAACACCCTCGCTCTGGCGGAGAAGCTGGCTCGGCCATCTGAGGGTTCCACTGCGTTCTCCCTACTTTTCTCCCCTTCTTAAATGCAGTTAAAATGGCTGAATTCCGGCTTTTAATTAAAAACAGCCTATAATCGAAAACGTCTCGGCGTCCTCGGCTCCCCCGCCGCCTGCTGGGAACCGAGAGAGGAACAGACGCCCCTCGGCCGGGCAGGGCCGGACGGGCTGGGGGCTCGGGTGGGCGCTCGGGGTGCAGCAGCCCGCCCCCACCCCTCCTTGAGAGCCCCCTCCTCGCCGGCCCTGGTCCCAGATTCAGTTCTCGGGAGTCGGACAGCTGCGGGGATCCCCAGCTCACCCCGAGGGACAGGCGAGGTTGGGGATGGTGGGGGGCGAGCTGGAGAAGTTTGGAGACCATCGCGGCCGGCCGGGGGACGGCAGGCGTACCGGCGGCGTACCTGGCGCGGCTGGGCTCCCGGCTCCGGGCTCCGGCGACAGCGACTCCGGTGGCAGCCCCAGCTCCCGGCGCGGCTAGGCGCCCGTGCTGCCCGCCATCCCGCGGCTGCCGCTCCCCTCCGCCACCCGCAGCCGCCTCACACTTTTTGCCCGCCTTTCCTTTTTTTGGTAGAAAACCGCTCCCCGGGCCGAGCGCTTGGCGCGCCAACTCCTCCGCCCTCCCGCGGCCCGGCTCCCGCAGCCCCCGGAAAAGCCAGCTTTCCTCCCGCCGAGCTCCCCGCTTTTTAATAAAATCCAGGTAGCGCCGGTTTAAAGAATCCCAAATCTCCATATACAGCCCGGGATTGGAAAAGGTACATTACACAACCCCCCTTTCAAGTTCCTCTCGCTGGATCTAAAAAAAAAAAAAAAAAAAAAAAAACCAGCACGGGGGGGAGTGGGGGAGGGGAGCACTCTTGCAAAGAAACACGCATTGTTCCCGGCGCCCGCTCCCCCCCCGGGCCGGCCCCCGGCCGCCCCCCATTGGCCGCGCGCGCCGCCAATCACGCGCATGTAAACACCTTGGCCCTCAGCCATTCCTATAAAACCAATTACGGACCTAGGGGCTCCAGCAGTTTCCAGGCTCCCCTCGGCGGGGCTGAATGATCAAAACTGGTGGTGAGAATTTTTCCGGGCCGTTTCTAGGCAGCCCTCCCCCTCCACCAGCTCAGACTCCCCCCTTTCTCCTTCTCCTCCCTTTTCCTTCCCCCTCCCCCAGCGTCTGGGCTGAGTGATCAAAATAGAGGAAGATGGTTGTCGCCGCAATCCAGGGCTTTGCAAGGCGCGGTTTAATGGGCCGCCTGTCAGCTTCCTGCTTGCAGGAGGAGGTGACAAGCCGAGCGAACCGGGGAGGGCCTGGGGCCTGGCGGGCTGCACCCCGCGCCCAGGCCCTGGACCCCCCCACCTCCCCTGGGGTGCGCCTCTGGTACGCGCGGTGGAGACGCCAAAACAGACAAGGGCTGCTTTTTCCTTTTTTTTTTTTTTCTTTTTTTCTTCCTTTTAAAACAAAGCAGCAATTCATTCCCTCTCCCCCAGCAGCGCGGTTGGGTGGGATGGGCTAGCGAGAAGGCCGTTTTTCTAGCCCTGGCCTGCGGGCCCCTCCCTGTAACGCGGTGTCAGATGGTTACTGATTAATATTTTGGAGAGGCCGCGGCGGCGGGCAGCGGGTGAGTCTCTAATCTTCTAAAAGGGGTTCCTATAGAAACGCGAACCGGGGCGCGCCCCCCGCTCGGCCCAAGCCGGGACTGCGGCGCTTGGAACAGCGCGCCCCTCCCAAAAGGCTCCTCTTTGCGTGGGCCCTCCCTTCCCTTTCTCTCCCCCCCTCCAAAAAAAATCAGAGCAGAAAAAAGGATTAGATCGGCTGAGCGCAAACTGAATCCCTCTCGATTCTGACATTTCAGCCTATTAGCATTTCTCCACGGGGCCTTCTGAAACCTATTAAAGTGTAATATTAAAAACCTCTTGGCTGGGGGCCTCTCTCGCCTTCCATCCGCCGCGCCCCCTCCAGGGAGGGCGAGACCGGGAAAAAAAAAATCTGTTGAGCTCAGAGGAAGCAGCAGCCAAGCCCAAAAAGTGCTTGGCTGGCCACGGCGGCCGTAGGGGGAGGGGAGCCCCAATCCCCCAGACTTTGTACTTTTATTTTGCGCTTTCAGCAAAATCCTTTCTGGGTTGAGTAGCCGGGAGCTGCCCGCGGCAGACCTACCTGACTAAGGACGCAGAGAGTGCGGACCACGCAGGAAGGACTGTCCTGGGGGCTCCGCACCCTCTCTCCGCAGTCTCGCAGGCTCCCGAGCCCGACTAGGCATTACATACCCTCAAAAGGAAGCTTGAAGGGGCAGGAATCCTGGCCCATCCTGCCTCGGAGAGCAACCGCGTTTATAGGATTTTAATTAAAACAAGAGAAGCCCGCTCTTTCGCCCCGCGCTGCGGACTCAGCGTTTTTTCATTGCTTGTTCTTTTTTTCAATCCATTTTTTAAGGCAATTTTTCTGGAGTGGTGAAGGAATGAGTTAGTGCCCATTCGTTCTATTTTCTTTTCTCCACTTTTAGAAAAAAAGGGGGGTAGGCTTCGAGAGCGAACTGGGGGTGTCTAATTTAATTCCAGGATAAATTTGAGGAAAAAAGTTCAGCCTCTTGAGGGCAGTTTCAAGTTGCCCTTCCTAGAGCCTCCTGCGCTGGTTTCTAGGCTGCCCTCTTTTGGAAGCTGGAGCTCCGAGGGGGGAGGAGGGAGGAGTGTGAAGGAAAGAAAGGAACGAAAATAGCCGGAGCCGAGGGGAACGAGCCGCGGTGTCCGCGCTAGGAGCTGGGCGCGCTGGTCTCAGTGGCGGCCTCGGCAGTCGGGGCGGCGGAAGGCGCCCGGTGCAGCCCCAGGACGGCCAGCAGTAAAGACGGAGAGGAGGGGGGTTAGAGAAAGGAGGTATTGTGTCTGTGTGCCTTAGGGGACGGGGGGTGACTGCAGGAATAAAATAAATGCAATGGAGCTGCGCTGGGCTGCTGGAAGCCAAGGCAGAGAGGAAGGGGCCGAGTGTGGGGAAGCCGAACGCCCTTGTCTTGTCCAGAGGCCTCGCGCGTTCCCAGTAAACCCTCCCACGCCCCAGTCCCCACCGCTTCCTCCCCACCCCCGCCGCCTCCAGTATTCGGAGCCCATACCCTAATCCCCCACCCTGTTATCCCGCCTGGGATCTGGAATGTTTTTATTTTAATATAGCTCAAGAAAAAAATGTATCTTGAGAGAGCTGGGGTGGGGAATACAAAAGGCTTGCGGGGTGGAAAAAAACAAAGGCCTATTTTTATAAATGTTTAATGTTTTCACCCCTGGATGCTCCAAGACGCCATAATTGTGACGGCGGGGTACGTGTGCCATAAATCATTTAGTTGCTAATAAAAATTCTGCCTGTTTGCCCTGGATTTGCCAGTGGCGTTTGCATTTTTCAAGTATGCGCCTGGTCTGCCTGGCGAACCGAGCAGGCATTTCATTAGGGCCGCGATTCGGGGCAGGCGAGGCCACCTCCCCCTGGGCTTTGTGGGCCTGGCCCCTCGCGACGGCCTCCCTGGACAACACCGCACTCGCGCGACCTGCCGCGCTGCCCTCCAGCCGCCGGAGCCTGGCCTCGGCGCAGGGACTGGGGACGCGGCGGCGGCGGCTCCCGGTTCCCGGCTGCCGGCCCGGGCGCACGGGGCAGGTTCTGCCCGCGCCGTTCTCCAGGGCTGCCGCGCGCGTAGGGGCACGGGTGAGCCACGCCGAGAGGCTACCCGCCCTAGCTGACCTGTACGCTCGCTGATCTTTGCCCGCTCCTGGGCCCCGCGCCCCGTTGCCCCCGCAGTGACTGAGTAAACAGCGACCGGGAGCCATGTTGGGGCGGGGGCCCGGTCCCAAGCGAGGTCGCGGGTGCAGACCGGGCTCCCTGGGAGACCCCCACTATTGGTAGGGGGACCCTTAGGACACCCCTAGCCGGACTTTAGAGTCTGGGGAAACACCCTTCTCGCTCAGGTGGACCACATTTAAAAGTAAAAGCCAGGCCTGGGCTCCCCGTGCGGGAAGCAACCGCACAGGCCGCAGCCCGCTCAGGCCCAGCCGCCATCTTCCGTACCCCACCCCCACCTCTTCATACTTATGTTTACCCAGCGGGATCGGTGGCCAAAAACAGTGTGTTGACGCAGTGTGTGTGTGTGTCTGTGTGTGTGTGTATTTTGTACTGACTGGGCGGAAAATCGGATCGGCTGGGAGTGGGGGGACCTCCTCGCAGCCCCAAACCGCAGTTCCCGGAGAACCCGTCCAGGCCAGCCTCAGCCAGACCCAGCGCGGTTGTCCGCGACAGCCTAGGCCGCTAGAGCCCAGGCCTTTTGTGTGTTCCTAGGCTGCTGGCTCCGGCCTCGACTCTCTGGACGCGTCCCGACTGATAAAATTCTCCCTTTTTGTTTTAAAACCAAAGGACAGGCCAACCTCGAGTCCGGCTGTCTCCCCTGCTGCGCCTTTGCCGCTGCAGCTTCGGCCCCCGCGCCCGGCTGGCCTGGCGAGCCGCGGGCAGGTGCGACTCCCTCGATCCCGCACCTTCCTCAACTCTGCCCTGTTCAACTTACAACCCTGCTCTCCCGAACCCTGGTCGCGTGGACACGTTCTTCCCTTACCCCTCCCCCAGAAAGGAGCCAGTATCCTTTCCTAAGCGCGGCTACCCGACGCACTCCACCGGTCGCCCCGAACCGCCTTTCCCGCTGGGGACCGAAGCCCCCGCTCTCCGCTGGCATCTCCCCAGGGGACCCCAAGGGATCACCGGCTTTTGCCGCCTGCTCGGGAGGCCGTGTAGCCGGGTCTCTTAAGCGCGGGTTTCCGAAGGCCCTAAGTCCGGCGACCGGGGAGCTCCTGGCCGGATGCTGCTAAAACCCGGAGAGGCCATGGCAGGGAAAGCCACGTTAGCCGTCCCCTTGATGCGACTGGCCCAGCCGCAATTCGGCACTGAGCCGAGGTTGGGCCAGCCCAGCCGAGAGCCGCCCCGACCCGCCTGGAAGACCAGGGACGCGGCGCCAGCGCCGCGCACGGCGCGGAGAGCAGAGCGCACGGCGCGCAGAGCCGGGGTTCATGCGCCAGGCCGGCCGAGCGGATTCCCGCTCCTCTCGGCCCCGCCTCCGGCCCTGGCCTCTTCCTCCGGCCGGGGTCGGGGTTCCACTCCACTGTTTGGCTGCGAGAGGACAGAGACGCGCTGAGCGCGCAGGGGGCCGGCTGCGGCCATAAATCTCCGGGCGGGCCCTCCTTCCAGCTGCTCACGCGCGGGTGCTCCGGGCCCGCCTCGCGTCCCGGGCCGCGCCAGGCGACCTGCTCTCCCCGTCACGGGCTGGGAGGCCCGAGACTGCGCAGGGAATCAAGCAGGAGCTTCTCCGTTTGCCAAAGAGAGGGAACGGCGTGGCCCACTCGGTGCCACCACCATCCATCCCCGCGGGCGCCGGACCACGAAGTGGCCGGGCTTCACAGGACCACCGCTTTGGGGTAGGGGCGCCCGGGCCGGGCACTTCCTCCTAGGAAGGCTCGGTGAGGCTGGGATGGGCGCGCGGCCATCCGCTCGAGCACGCACCATGGAGGGGCGACGACAGGGTCAGGTTCGGAGCGGCTTCTCAGAACTCAAGTTTGTCGCCTCTCCGCGACCCCAGCCTTAATCCAGCGCCCGCGGAGCCCTCTGCGGGGGCTCAATAGGCTTTTTTTTTTTTTTTTGCGCGGCAAGGACCGAGCGGGGTGCCTGCGGGCGCGGCGCCCGGAGGCGGGGGATCGCCTGGCTCCCCACCCCGCGCGAGCCTACCTCCCCCTCCACACCGCGGGATAGCCCAGGCTTTTCGCCGCTGGGCTAGGATCCCTAGTCGGCCGCCCGCTTTGGCGCACCAAAGCCGAACCATCCCGAAAGCAGGAATCGGTAGTTCGCTGGTTGCAGCCTAGTGGGGGAGGAGGTTTTTCTACCCGAGCAGTCGTGAGGTGCCCGGGAGGCAGATCCAGAGAGGGTGCATTTGCAATAATACCGCTTAGTTTCTTTGCCAGAGGAGCGGGCACAGATCGCGCTGATGCCCTGCATCAGCCGAGCAAGCCGTGCCCGCGATGGGGGTCAGTCACCTCCGACTGGGCTTCACATGGGATTTCGGGTGGGGACAGCCACGGAAGGGGGCGCATTCACGCCCTTCTGGGTTCCTCCTCAAAGCCTCACTGTGCCAGTGACACCACTGTGAACGGCGGGTGGCAATTGCCGGGGGCAGAGGAGTTGGGAACCTCGCTCTGAGGACATTCTCACCCAAGGAGCTTCGGCTCTTTCCTGCACTTTCTAGAAGCACTTTGGAGGGACCGGGGGCTTCCGGCCGGGCCCAGAAGAATTTGGGCGCTTGCCTCGGCGGCTGGAGCGCGGCCTGGGAGCGCAGAGGCTGCCGAGCCACATTCCGCCCGAGCCTCCCCAGCCAGGCCCAGCCCCGCCGTGGCGCCCCAGGACGCGCCTCCGAAAACAAAGCGCTGCGGTTTCAGCCCAAGGTTAAAGTCCACCGCGAGCGTTTTTTCCCCCGGAATCTAAGAGCGATAGCGTTTCTCCAAATAAACCGCCAATAAATCACCTCCCAGGGGCTGCCTGCTGAGGAGCTCTGGTGACCTTGGGGGATGGTTTTTCTGCTAGACCCGCGGAGGACAGGGTTGGGGGAGGAGGGCACAGTGTCAGCCCTACCCCCTCCAGGGAGAGGCGGAAGAGAGGATGGCCAAGGGCATTCGTGGGTGTTTATTGTGGTACCTGTGTGCCCAGATGGAATGGGTGAGCTTTGGAGTAGGGGAAGGGGGCGACTGTGGTCCTTTGGGGGCCAGCGGTGCACGTTTGTGGGGCGTTTGTGATTGTGGGTGTTTGGCTGCTGGTGAAAGCTGAGGTCCATTCCGACACTGTATTGAGGCCTTTGTGACTGGCACTGTTCTTGGCGCTGGGGAAAGAGCCACGAGGGGCAAACAAGGTGTCTTTGGGGGCCTCGGTCTTTGTCTGGGTATGCTTGGATGTGCTCTGTAAGTGGGTTTGTACTGGGTGTGACTAATGGGGTTTATGTGTCAGTGCCAGGGTGACTAATGGAGGGCTGGACGGCACGTGTGATTGGGGAGGCGCTGCACCTAGGTGGGGAGTAGGTGCCCAGGAGGGGCTGCTGGCCTCTAAAGTCCTCTCCCCTCCCCCCTGCCAGCTCGAAGCTTTGTTTGTGCCTCTGAACCCATCCCTGGCAGGCCCGTGCACGTTGAGAATTCTGAGCAAATTCCACTGCCAGCCTGGCCCCCAGAGGCACCTCCTTCTCCTGTCCCACCTCTCTAACCCAGGTGGTGCCTCCAAATCCGGGCCTTCCCACCTGCTTCAGTGGCAGAGCCCTTCTAGTTTCCTCTTTTTCAGCCTGAAAACTCCTTGTGGGGCACATGGGCTCATGCTTGGGCAGGCTTTGACAGGCCCGTGCTTTTGGTAGTGTTATGCCCATTTAACAGATGAGAAATTTGAGGTGCAGAAAGGAATAACAAGCCCAGGCAGCCAGGAAGTAGCAGCAGGCACCCTCAGCTAAACCAGGCAGGGTGCAAGTGCGGAGCTCCTAGCCTGGTGGAGACTAGCTTAGCAAATGGCCCAAGGACACTAACACACCTTGTCACCCATTTGCTGGGTACCCCCATCAATCCTCCCTGCCATTTGTGGGGGCTTTATTCTGCCCTCCCTAGCCTTTCCTGAGAAAGGGAGGAGGCAATGGATGTCAGAGGGCAGTGGGAGTCCCTGGTTTCGCCTGGGGCAGGCTGGCCCAGGGCAAGGTCCCCTCTGCTGGAGTTCAGGAGGGCCGTGGCCTGAGGGCAGGTGCTCCCGTCTGATTCCAGAGAACCTAGTGCAGATTAGGGCTCAGGCTGAACCTGGAGAACCCCATATCTCCTCTCCCCGGGGGTCTTCCAATTGCTGACACCCATGCCCATGCCCCCAATCTCTGGATGTTCCTGTGGGTACACACCCATTCTGTGTCAGGCATCTGTGATTATTGTAGACACTTGTCAAAAGGATCCTGAGAGCTAATTAAGGCCACCCAGCCCAGGTGTTAGCAAGGCAGCCAGAAAGGGCTCTTCTCAGCTCCCCACCTTCATATGTTCTCCCTGATGCTCTATGGCCCCGTAGTGACATCTCATGGGAGGGGATGGCAGGGCCTGGCCCTTCTTTCCAGATCTCCTGGAAGCCTCCCGCACCGAAAGGCTCCCAGGTTCCTCCTCTCCCTCCCTCCCTCTCCGTCTCTCCCTCTCTCCCCATCTGCCTCCCTCCCTTTTTTTTTTTTTTCCTTTTTATCCTTCTTTGGCATTTTCTTTCAAGCAGAAAATAAAAACATTTCCCATGGCTACAGCTTTGAAAGCTTCCCTCTCCTCTCTGCCTCCATCCCGCGCCCACCCCAACGTCAATCCATTTCCAGAGTCAGCACAAAGTCAAGAACAAACCCACAAAGATGAAACCTGACAGGCCCCCCTTCCAGCTTCCCTCCACTCGCTCTTCATGTCTTGGTCGTCACCCCAGAAACAAGCAGGAGGCAGGAACACCCCTCCAAACACATGTACCCAGCTTCTGTGGCCATAGGGACTCTCTTAAGAACATTCTAGAGCTGCTCCTCCCAGAAAGCCCTGCTCACTTGGTTCCTTCTGCAAATGTCTGGGTTCTCCCTTACGTACTTCTGCCCAGCCGGCTCACCTGGGCTCAGTTCCCACATGCCTTCCTCTGGGAGACTACCTGTTATGGGATGAGTAGTGTCTCCCCAAAATCTGTATGTTCAAATCCTAACCCCCAGTATCTTGAAACGTGACCTTATTTGGAAATAGGGTCACTGCAGATGTTAATTGGTTAAGATGAGGTCGTGCTGGAGAGGGCGGGCCCTAATCTAGCATGCCTGATGTCCTCATAAAAAGAGGGGATTTGGACACAGACAAATAGGGAGGGAAGTCAATGTGCAAAGGCGGAGAAAGGAGGAGAAGGGTGTCTACGAGCCAGGGAGGCCTGGGACAGACCTCACATCCCTCAGGAGGAGCCAGTCCTGCTAACACCTGACAGCTTGATCTTGGACTTCAAGCCTGTAGAATGTGGAGACAATAATGTTGTTTGAGCCACCCAGTTTAGGGTGCTTTGTTAGGGCAGCCCGAGCAGACTCAGGCACCATCCCAAATCTACATGCCTGCAGGAGTCAGGCAGGAAACACAGAGAAATGAGAGAACACAGACAGGGTGACTCCTTGCTTGCAGCTCCAGCCAGTGACCCCAAGGGTGCCAGATCTGCTCTTTGTTCTCCTTTTCATGGGACACTGGTATATGGGTCAGAATGGGCTGTGTTATGCTGCAGTGACAAACATCCCCAGTATCTCTATGGCTTAACCCAACACAGAAAAATGTCTTTTCCCCAACATGTCCACTCAACCTGTCCAACGCCCCAGGGCAGCTGACCTCCATGTGGGTGTCTGAACAGCCCAGGCCACTTAGAGTTCACAAGTCGTCCACCTCAATATGAGGCCACCATGGAGTGAGGGGAGACCAGTGCACAAAGTCACGTGCAGCTGCTGCTCACAGCCCACGTGACAACACTTAGCTAAGGGGTGCTGGGCGGTGGAGTCTCCCTGTGCCCAGGGAGGGGAGGAAGCCAGGGATGGGTCAGGCCGGGCAGGGTCAGGTCAGCCATACTTGCAATGCCACATCTGCTGAGTTGTCAGCCTTGGCACTTCTTTTTTTTTAATTGTGGTAAAATACACATAATGTAAAATTAACCCTCTTAACCATTTTTAAGTGTACAGTTGAGTGGCATTCAGCACACTCACATTGTTGTGCAGCCACCATCTATCTCGAGAACTTTTTCATCTTGGAAAACTGAAATCCTGTCCCCACTCATTCGTCATCACTCTGCCCCAGTCACCCACCATTCTATTTTCTGTCTCTGAATTTAATGACTCTAAGAATCTCATGTAAGTGGAATTATACAATATTTCCTTTTGTCTGGCTTATTTCACTTATAATATCCTCAAGGTTTATCCATAGTATAGCATTTATGAGAATTTCCTTCTTTTCTAAGGATGATATTCCATCGTATGGATAGACCATATTTTGTTTGTCCACTAATCTGTCGGTGGACACTTGGGTGGCTTCCACCTTTTGGCTATTGTGAATAATGCTGCTAGGAGCATGGGTGTGCAAATATATGTTTGAAACCCTGATTCATTCTTTTGGGTATGTACCCAGAAGTGGAATTGCTGGATCCATGTGATAATTCTGTGTGTAATTTTTTGAGAAACTGCTATACTGTTTTCCACAGCGGCTGTACCATTTCACATCCCCACCAGCACTGCACAAGGGTTCCAATTTCTCCATAACTTCACCAACCCTTTCTGGCTTTTTGGTAGTAGCCCTTCTAATGGGTGTGAGCTGATATCTCATTGTGGCCTTTATTCGCATTTCCCTAATGAGTGGTGATGTACAGCATTTTTTCATGTGTTCTATTGGCCATTTGTGTATCTTCTTTGGAGAAAGGTCTATTCAAGTCCTCTGCCTTTTTTTTTTTTTTTTTTACAGTGCTCTGTCACCCAGGTTGGAGTGCAGTGGCATGATTATAGCTTACTATAGCCTCAAACTCTTGGGCTCAAGGGATCCTCCCACCTCAGATTCCCAAGTAGCTGGGACTACAAGCACTCACCACCACGCCTGGCTAATTTTTAAAAATTTTTTGTACAGATGGGGTCTCACTATGTTGCCCAGGCTGGTCTCGAACTCCTGGCCTCACGTGATCCTCCTGCCTCAGCCTGCCAAAGCACTGGGATTACAGACATGTGCCACTGCTCATTTTTTCACCCAGTTGTTTGGTTTGTTTGTTTTTGTCCTTGGCACTATTTTTAACACTTTGCTGACCAAAATAAAACCCACGGGCAGGCGCCTGCTGGTCCGCAGCCCTGTGTAACTCCTGCTCGGCCCACCCTGCTGGTTAACGTCTTCCAAAAGCCGCACACTCACTTCCTTGAGGTGATCCACTTGTGTTTGTTTACCAGTTACTGGTTCAGGCCCTGTGTAAGGCCCTGCGGGGAAAGGAACAGACCAGGGCCCTGCCCTCATGGAGCTGTCCAGGGGATGGGATGGTTGCTGAACAAATACCTGTGAGTGTGGAGCACCACCAGGGAGGAGGAGGAGCCCCAGGGGCAAGGGCGGGGCTGCAGCCTGCAGAGACTCAGCTTCCAGGAGCAAAGCGGTATTGCAAGTAGGTGGTACCCAGCTGTCTTCAATGAAAGAACAACTGGGTCGCAAAACCAGGAAGCCCAGAAGCAGTGTCACACCTTTAGGTATGCGTGGATCAAGGACACACCAGTGTGTGTCTGTCTCTAATTTTACTTCCCTTTCCATTGGCCCAGTCTGTCCTGCGAACGTGGGTTTCCTCTGTGTGGCAGAACGTGGCCAGCCTCGGATCTGTAGCCAGGAAGGGGCGATTCCCCAAAGGAGTAGTGCTGGGCAGAAATCAGACTGCACGTGACCGTTCTGCCCACCTAGCTCTGCGCCAAGGGCAGTATGGAGTCTGCCTGATGGATGAGATGCATCACATGGCCTCACCCCCCAGGCAAAGCCTCACAGCAGGACTGGTATCCGCTGTGGTCTAGGGCACCTCCTCAAGCCCCGCCGCCTCTGTCTCTCTCTCTCTGCCCCAACCCCATCCACACCAGGTCACAATTTCAATTCCAGACTTCATAATGTGCCACACCATGGGGCATGGGGTCTGTTGCGACACATTGTATCTTCCAACAATGGCCACAGTGTCCCTGTCCACAATGTGACTGTGTCACTGCCCCCACTGGAGGTGGAATCGTGTCTTACAACCAAACACCCTGGAAGTGACACTGTGTGATTTCCAGGGCAAGGTCAAAAAAGGGGGTGCAGGCCGGGTGCGGTGGCTCACACCTGTAATCCTAGCACTCTGGGAGGCCGAGGCGGGTGGATTGCTCAAGGTCAGGAGTTCGAGGCCAGCCTGAGCGAGAGCGAGACCCCATCTCTACTAATAATAGAAAGAAATTAATTGGCCAACTAAATATATATAGAAAAAAT
>CAUYRT010093083.1:0-41446 GCA_963574885.1 Lepilemur ruficaudatus | reverse complement strand
GTACAAAGTAATAAGTGTTCTATGAACAGTAGGCTTTTGAATGCAACAAGATAAGTCAACTTGAGTGGTAATATATTTTGGGAAATCAGCTCACTACAAATTGTGACTGTAAACATTGTACTGTAAATGTTTTGTAGTTTTCCCCCAATAAAATAAAAAAAAAAACCTTTACAAAAAAACCAGTTTTTACAAATTTTTATCAACATTACAAAATTATAAATGCCATTCTCTCAGAGCTAGCAATTTTACTTCTAAAAATATGCATATACATACATGTGTGCATATATACACACACACACCTACATGTATATGCTTATACATATACACTTATAAGATTATTTATTGTATTATTTTCTTGTAACAAAAGATACTGGAAAATTTTCTTACGTGGCACATCAAATAAATTATATTGTGGGTTGTGTGATACACAAGATATATTCAAGAACCTGTTACATTGTTTGACACCGGGAAAGTATGTCTAGTAAACAGGAATGGAAGAATTTCTTACTTTATTTTTTTCTAAACCTTTTGAAATTCAAATTATAGGAAAATTTTGCCTTAATAGCAACTGGGGGAAACATAACTTGAAAAATGAAACGTTAATCTTTCTTTCTCTTGGGGTCTCTACTGAGTCTCCCTTTCAAGAGATTGTTTAGCCTTAAAAAAATGAAGTGGAAAGCAAAACATTAATTAATTTGCTTAAAGTACAGCTCTAGGACCCAAAATGTATATGCATCACATCTTCATTATTTAAGAATTAAAGTAAAACCAAAGACATTTATTATACTTCAGTGTAACTCCTCATTAGGACATTTGTATTTTTATTACTATTTTGTAACTGAATAAAGAATAAATTTTGCTAATTATATGAAATTTAAATGACACTTGGTCATAAAAACATAAAAGAAAATTGAAACTAATTTTATTTTCTTACAGGCACCAAAAAAAATATTTAAAACAAAGACTTGGATTATTTTGGATATGAATGAAATATTGTTTAAAAATTAGTTTATTTTCTCTAAATAATTATTGTAAGAATATTGGGGGTATATTATCATTATGAATCTGGCAAGAATTTGCATATTTGCACTGATATTAGGAATAGCAAGAAACCACTGAATAATATTTTAAGGAGAGGAATCAGATTTCAAAAAATAAGAGTATTAAAATCTGCAATTGGAAAATGTTAAATAGTTTAAAAATAAGTAGATTTACATGTTGATAATTATTGAGCATATATACAAGGGTTGTCCGGAAAATGTCCAGCCATTGCTAATATAATGGAAATGGCTACATGGCTGGATACTTTCCATTCAGCCCTTTATTTGTTTATATGTAAATATAGCACACACACACACACACACACACACACACACACACACACAGAAATTACTCTGATCTGAATGTTTGTAGCTCCGCAAAGTCCATATGTTGAAACCTAATGCCCAACACGTGGTTGGTATTAGAAGATGAGATTAATAAGCACAGACATATTTTGACATACAGATAATTCTAGAGATCTAGTTATTTTTTCACATATATCAATGCAACTTGTTACTCATAAACACCGCCTCCCATAGATTTGGTTAATACATCTTTATAATTTAGCACTTGTTTGTCTTGTTGTGTAATGCCCAAAGTAATTCACTGTGTGAAATAAGTGGTACAGTTCATCTGTAGCTATCAAAAATGTGGTCTTATCTATTCCAATTTGCAGTACAACCTGATAAAATGGATGTATCCAAATTGTGAATAAAACAACCAGCTGACCAATCTGTTTATATGTGTATTAGTTAAGTACAAGTTTCCTTCTTTAGTAGGCAACAGATACTGATGATGGTGGAGGAGACACAAAAGCTGGATATCCCACGCATGTGGGGAAGAACAAAATTATAATCTAACTTACATTGTGAATGAGTTTTTTATATAATTTAGCTGCTAATAGAAGGATAGCAATTTTTTAAAATGGCCCCCATGTTATAACTTTCTACGGGCTTCATACTTAGAGGATAAGAAAATTTAATGAGAAATGGGGAATATGATTATATTTATATGTCCAGTATGTACCAGACAGGGGGACCAAAAGCTTTGCAGTACCATATATGTTCTACTAAATATTGCTTAATCTTAGGAAGTAAGAGATCTCATTTATTCATTTCTTTGATCAACACATATTTCTGAATACCTACTCATATGTGTGAGGAGTATGGAAGAAAACAAAACAAAGAAATCCATGTCTCCACACAGTTTGCAATCTGATGTAAAATAATGGCACTACATATTATCAATGAATCAGTGAGTCATATGCATAGTATTTTAAGATGCAAATATATCTATGAAAATTACAGCAGGGTAAGGATCAGGTAAGGGCTAGCTTAATAGTCAATTTTTAATAATATGTTCAGGGTTGACCTCACTAGAAGGGACATTAAAAGCAGCAAGAGAGAAAGCATTGCAGCTGTTCTGGGAAAGCGTGTTGTAGGCAGAGAAAGGGAAAACCCAGGTTCTGTAGACCTAATGTATAGCATGGTGATGGTGACCATTGTTAATAATAATTATAAACTGTATACTTGAAATTTGCCAAGAGATTAGATCTCAAATGTTCTTACCACACAACATACACATAAAAAGGTAGCTATGTATGTAAAAAAAGGAGGGTTGGGCAAAGAGAAAGAAAGAACAGAGAAGGAGAAAATGAAGAAGCAGTGAGGTGGAAAGAAGCCAGCATAAAATAGTGTCCATAAAGCCGTTGGAAGGGAATCGTTCAAGGAAGAGGAGTGTTTAGCAGGTGTAAATGCTTGTGAATTCCTAAGTGTAAAGCCAATTGAGAATTAGCCACAGAACTTCACAAAAGTGGATGTCATTAATGGCCTTGACAGGAGCAATTTTATTAATCAATAATGGAGGTAAAACTCGGATGGTGGTAGATTAAAGAGAGAGTGGAGATGAAGTAGGTCTAGGAGAATGGGTAATGATCAAAGGTGCTCTGCCAGGGGAGAAACGAAACAATACAGTAGCTGGTCAGGTAACTGGAGACATGAGAAGTGTTTTTAAGATTAAATTAATTACAGCATATGTTATCCTAATGAAATAATCTGGTAATGAGAAAAAATACATAATGCAATACAGTGTAAGACTTGCCAGCAGTGCTGCTATTTTCCTTTTTTCCAGCCACTCTCAGCAGGTGTAGCATAGATGGAGAATTGCATTTTGTCAAAGCCATGGCTTTGCCACACAAACAAGCTGAAGGGCACTGAGGCAGAAAATAAAAGACCAAACAAACACAACAAAAGAAGACGAATTCTTTTTCTTTTTCTTATCATGGCTAAATGTCCTAACCGAGAAAGGGGAAAGGTGTATAACTGGGGTTGCAGGACAATAAAACGGTGGTAGCATCAGTGAGGTTTACTCCTAATTGGGTCACAGGATTGTCAGAATATTTAAACACTTCACATTTTTCTCTCTCCATGCAGCAAGGTCTAAAGAGAGACTAATTCCCTGGAATACAAATTTGAATAAATACAAGTGTAATTTATCACACACTATCTTGAGTTTCTCAATCCTAATTCACGATTTGACAATTATTCCATTTAGATATTATTACTTCCTCGTGTACTACTCAAATCTCACCATTTTTTCATCTTTGTCCCTTATGGAAAAATCATTCACAAATTATGTCTTCATGAATATCATTTCCTTGCTCATATTTTTCCTGTTCTTTACTTTTTTAGAAACAGAAAAAAGTCAATGATTCTGGTTCTTGACCCTCAATTCTATTATTTCTATCTACCTTTTTTTAAATTTTAGAATATTACATGAGTACAAATATTTAGGTTATGTATATTGCCTTTACCCCACCTGAGTCAGAGATACAGGTGTGTCTATCCCCCAGATGGTGTGCACCGCACCCATTTGGTGTGAATATACCCATCACCTCCTCCCCCTCCCATCTGCCCAACATCCAATGAATGTTGCTACCATATATGCACATAAATGCAGATCAGTTAATACCAATTTGACCGTGAGTACATGCGGCTGCACCTCAATTCTATGCTTTCATTTCAAAACTGTGATCAAAATGGCCATATTAAACACTGCTGCAAAACATTCCCATCCTTCCCAATTTCACCATAGAGTTCTCTTGTTCAAACATCATAAATCCTATCATTCATCTTTTAAACAGTTTAGTTGAATATTCTCGTATTATTTTATATTTACATGTACAGAAACTGATATTCAGAATATTTTTTAAACAAGTAAGTGGTTGATTTGAGATTTAAAACTAGGTCTAGAAGTTATTTCCACAGGACACTAATAAAAATAGATAATAATAATGTTTTATAATGTTTTCTGTTGCATTTTGTTTAAAAAAGAACACAAGCTGAATTACTTTCAATTGTTGCCTAAAATTGAAACGGAAAAATTGCAAACTAGTTCTATTCATATGAACTTTGGCTATTATTTTTTACTTCAATTTTGGGAAGCACTGAATGGTTCCAAAATGAACCTGATGACCAAACAATGATTAATCCCAGGATTGGGAAATTCTCATTGCTAGCAAGCTCACTCTGTCACCTAGATATTTCAGTAAGATCTGGGGAAAAAAAGTAGGCTGTTTGTTCTTTTCTGTTTCCCAGCCTTTCTCTACTTTTTCTCTCTGTGTTTGTGTGTGTATTCATCAGTACGTGTATTTGTCTCAGTTTTTAAAGCAAAAAAACAATAAGACAGGAAAATGTTTAAATACTACAGTCTGCCTATAAGCCAAGCAGAACTGAAACAACATGTTAAAAGGATGTCAGTTATACCCATATTTTGGTGCTAGTTAGGTCCATTTTGGTTTATGTGATTAATAATATTCTCTTTAACGTCTATCAAACACTTCATAGAAATAAAATGTCATTTTTCCCTTAAGAATAAAATATAATTTATGTAATACATTGTCTGATGAGTTTAATAGTAAATTTAATATTTTGCAAAGCATTACGATAGAATGTTGGAAGTTTTAAAACTTCAAATACATGTTAATAAAAAGCAATATATCAATTGTATTAAGATTGTTACTTTTGATGTAAGAAGTAAATAGGAGTAAAGAATGAATATTATGATTATTTATATGAATATATGCACTTATATACATATAAATGAATATGAAGGTAAAGACTTAGATAGGATCAAGGATAATAGTGGACCCTGAAAAGAGGCATATGTAAATCAACCTTCTGCAACTAAGGTAAAAATAAAATTTTATATAATAGCATTAACTGGTGGCATAATGATATTAATCATATTAATTCAAACAATAAGAAATTATATTTCTTGATAAAATGTCAGCTATTGGCAATTCCATGTTGTTTAAACCTATACTAATACTAATAACTCTCATTTACCTGGGACATCATGCAAAGAACATTTCACGTCATCCTTACAAAAATACGATGGTATAATCAGGAATTACCTATGATAATACACAATTCTGATAGAGATGGTTACATTGATGCTTATAGAAGTTAATTAAGTTGTTTAGAGAACTATTACACAGCAAAGCTATATTTTTGGAGTCCTAAACTCATTTTCTTTCCAATATACTACATAGGAAGGTGGCCATGAGCCTGTGTTGTATTCCTTCCTGTCAGTAATTGTGAGAATTCTTTAGATTATAATATCTTTATGTATAAAATGAAAAGGTTGGATAATATGAACTGATATAACTCATCAAATACGTCAAATATCTCCAATTCTGTTTTTGTCCTTTTAATAAAAACATCATCCTCCATCATCATTATTATTGCATTTACTCTGGCGTGTGAATATACTTTCTCACTCATTACTTTACTAATTAGCAGACTGGGTAACTGAGATCTTATGTAAACCTTAATCTCTTATACTATTCAATATAACTATTTTAATAAAGATTTGTTTATGATGAAAAAATAAGGGGGCCACTCAACAGTAACTTCTGACATTGCTACCATTTTCCTTACTGAATGATCTTGATCAATAATTTATAGCTCTGGCATTCACACGTGTTTTGGGGGTAAAGCTTTTGATTTTACAATTTTATGCAGAACCTAATGTCAACCAGACTTGTGTAAGGGCGTGCTCTTGTTGAAGTTGCTAAGGACGAACGTGAGCTATTGCTCCTGTCTAACTTTATATGAACTTCCCTGAAATCCTCAGGCTCCAGCTAATCCCATTTGGAAAACATTGTCCAATATTTGTACATTCTATCACTTGGTACACATAAGAACACTAAATCTTCCATTGTATCTCCTTTACATTTTAGGATTGAACATTAAGTTACCTGAATGACAGTAAAAGAGGATGGTTTCCAAACTGGCTTTACATTTCATCATTTATAAACAATAGTTTATTAAAAAAAAATGCAATCCTGACACATGAATATTTTATGATGCTATGAGTTGAGTATGATTAGATAAAGGCCAAACAAATATTTAGTACATATGACAACCATTTGGTTTACTTGATTCTCTCAGAATACATCATAAAAAAATCTGTTTCAGACAAAATATCTGTTGATCTCATTGACATTTCACATATAGATGTGAAGGAGTTCGAAATTTCTATACGATATTTGTTAGTGACCCACATGTGGTAGGCCTTTCTCACGGTGAATGCTGATGCCAGCATATAGAAACATAAGGAAGACATCCTGCACTTATTATTGCAGCACTCCATTATTGCAGCACTACCCTGAGGGAGGCAAAAAAAACTTTCAGCACTGAATATAAAAAGAAATGTTTTCACAAGGCACAAAATGTTTGTCATATACTCAAAGAATTCAGACATTCAAGGTTAATTATGTTTTCAATAAACTGTTTTATTTTGTTCGGAAGTGTTCCTCTTTACTTTGAGAGTGTTTCTCCTAGCATCTTTCCTTCAACATGTTGGATCATGTAAGTCATTCTAACTTTTCTGTATTATCTAAAGAATCAATCCAGGAATAAAACTAAAGTATAAGAGAAAAAGTTACCAAAAGAAGCATTTTCAAATATAATTTTCATCCAATGAAAAACACTCTGGTCCTCCTAATGAGCAACCTCTTTCTCTCATTCTGTAACTTTTACTTTTTTAGTATCTGAATAATCATATGTATCTAATACTAGTCTATCGAATCCAATTTCACAAACATCGTTTTGCTATTTACTAGCAAACAGTCCTTGCTTGTTCACTTAGAGCAGCAAACTTTTTTCCGTAAACGGTCACACAGTAAATATGTAAAAAAAAAATAAATGAATAAATAAATAGGCAGCAGGCCAGATTTTCTCCACAGAACATAGTATACTAACCTCTACCTATAGGGAATAGTTTAAAATTTAATTTATATTAACCTTTTAATAATTTATTTATTCACCCAGAGGTACAGAACATTAAAGAAAAAATATAAGGAAAGGTCAAATGGTACAGTCTACATTGTGTATTATAGTAAGTGACCAGTTCCTCAGGGATCTGTACACGGTAAAAGACCGAAGGAAATAAATAGAAACACAATTTACCTATTTCATTCTTATATACATAGAAATGGGTTGAAAAATCGATTAAATCACTGAGCGAATGACTCATTTCTGAACCAGCGAAAATCTATAGGGAAAACAAAGGCAATGTCTCATTGCAGTGAGTGCCAAGCAGCAAGCTGCAGTAGAGTAATACATTTATTTCCAGTTCTCTATTGGCCCTTGTTCTAGAATATGGTCAATCACTGCATTTCCCTGGGCTGCAATTTCCTCACCTGTGAAAGGGATAGATGGGCTTAGATGATATCTGAAATTTCTGAAAGTTTTAAAATTCTATTAAATGAAAACCTATTTCTCATCTGGTATCATCAGAGATCACAATGGAAATTCTCTGTATCTTTCTTTGTTTTAGCAATAGCAAAATTCATATTATGTTTTTGCCTCCTGTCTAACGCTACCAGTTCACCAATCCTAGATGCCTACTCATTTCCACTCTTATAATGTTTCTATTTTGCTAAATCTTTTTCTTTCTGGTGCCAATGAAAAGCCATAATGGATTAACCTTCACTTCTCAACTAATTAAAATAAGTTTTTAAATAACACAACTACAAAATGTTTCCTCTCTGCTAAAAAATACTCAATGAATGAAAATTACATTTTTTTTTTTAAGTTTTCTTCTTTGTCGAACTACACTTTGGATCTGTGAAAGAACGTCAACAAAGGAGGCAGTCCTTGAAGCAAAACAATTGACAAAAAGCTCCTCTAAGCAGCTGACAAAGACTCTGTTGTGTCACAGCACAGTGGTTGGAAAGTTTAATGAAGGAGAGAAGAAAAGAGTCAAAAAATTGACTTTTTAAGAAACTAATCCCTTGAAAATTATGAGGAAGCTGTGGTATCATATGTGCCACACACAATAGGTGAACGTTATTAACTTACTAATGACCAAAATCAATTTCTTAACAAGCAAAACTTAAAGTTTCAGACTCTCTAATGTATGTAAAATATTTGCTAAACTTCACCAAAGCAAATTCAAAGTGGCGTAAAAATAAAAAGAGAACTTATTAAAGAATTAAGTGTGCATTCAGAAGAGCACTATTTTTTATCATGCCTTCAATTATAGAATTTATAATTGTGAAAAATAAATATCGCAGACAGCCACAAATACAATTTTTCACATATTCTTAATTTTAAGAAATAATTAAAATTTTATTTAAGAAATAATTAAAATTTTATTGCATCTGGCTGTGCTATAACTAAAAAGTAAGTTATATACATATATTTCCAGTAGAAGAAAAGGTATTATTGCTGGAATATATGCAAACAAGCACACAGCTAGAAGAAAAACTCCCATCTTCTGTATTTTCAAGTACAGGGATGATAGACGTTACCCAAGTGATGTAAGAGTATGTTGAAGGTTGTTTTTCAGATGTGGTTGATGACGCTGAAATTATGCCAGAATTGTCTGTGGAAAACCTTGATTCCAATTCCAGCTCTGTCCTTTACCAAGCACTCAACTTTCTAAAAGTTATTTAACCTTGTAATTAGCTATAAAATTGGACTAACCATCTGCCCTTCATGCTTACCAGTTGCTGTGGAGTTCTAAAGAGATCTTTTATACAGAAGAGTTTTGTAAGTGGTAAAATGCTATAAAACTGGAAGTCAAGTCCTTCTGATAGCATACAGAAAGAGAAACAAATACATTAAGCATCTTCAGAACTGCAATGGTTTCTAATATTTGTTCTGTCTTTAATTAACCAGGTGACTCTGAATGAAATAGTCCCTGTAGTAAAAAGACATAGTGGTCACATTGAAAGTAGCAGATGTTCTATCATGACTTGCAGGGGCAGAATTCCATTAGGGATCTCAGGATGTCCAGTTCTATAAAAGCAGAACCTGAACCTGACCTAGCCAGACCTGAGAGAAAAATGCAGCAGAGGTAAGATTCGCATAGAAAGTAGAGTATTTGTTGGGGCTTGTTTTTTTCTAGTGGACTATTTCCTTATGATGTGGATTTTAGCTTGAGGTCAGAGGTATGCTGATAAATCTTTAACAAGCAGTTCTCTAGGAGGCCAAGAGCCATGATTTTTAACAATGCCAATTTCCATGGCGTAAATACTCATGCCATAACTGACTGATTCGAAGTTATCAAGATGATGTCACTGAACTTGGAGTTAGAAAGAGATGCACAAAATCAGTGTTTGTGAGACAATATGAGACATCTCTAGCACACTACTGTTTGGGTTTTGTTTTGTTTTGTTTTTAAATTATGAATCAAAGGATTGGGGGGAGGGGTTGAGTTTCCTAGGAAGTGCCAGAAAACATCTTTTTAATTAGCAAGAAAGCAGAAGGCAGTTAACAATTTTTGGTCACATTTCTAACACCAACCAAAGGAAATAAAGACGGTCCCTTTTTTCTCCTACATCCAAATTCTACATGATATTCTTTCCTCTGTTTAGAGGGAATGGGTGTGTTCATATTTCAGAGGCAAAACATTGTTGTTGTTGGCTTGCTCAGGGAGATAAAATGCTATTAGAAACCCACTGACACAGACACCTTTTTCTTAGAATCTAAGCCGTCAACTGTGGGGAAAAAAATAGGTGTTTTTTTTACCTAGAAATTCCCATTTCCCATAATCTAGCTAGCAGAAATATTTGCAACTGAGCATAAAAGATAGGTATAAGGATATTCCATACTTGAAATGTCAAAAATCTGGGAATGACCTCAGTGTCTGGCAATAAAGAAATGATCATCTAAATTACACTCCAAACATACAATAGAGTACTCCGCTGTTGTTAACAGAATGTGGAAACTTTGTATGTGCCATCCTGGAAAGATGTCTGTGAGTCATTGTAAAAGGGGGAAAAATCATGTAGAGTCCAATATGTAGAGTGTGATCCCATTTCTGTTAAAAAATGTGTCTGTATATATTTATAAAAGGAAGCCATTAGAAAGATTTGGAAGGACATACTTTAGACCATTAAAAGGGTTTTTTTCTAAGGAGGGGATTTCAGGGAGAAAAAGGCTTTCATACCTTATATACTTGTAAATTTTTTGAAAAATTTTCATAAGAATACATTGCGTTTCCTTATTACTTGAGCAGTTTAGTTTTAAAGAAAAATAAATAATGCATGGAAAATGTCAAAAAAAAAAAAAGAAAGAAAGAAAGAAAGAAAGAAAGAACGAAATAGTCCCTATATATTTTAGATTTCTTTTTTGGGAAACAAGGAAGTTGTTGATTTAGAGGATCTCTATGAACTCTTTGGTTCTGACTTTTATTATTTATACCTGAAAACCTTTTCTCAGGGTCTGGTTTCTCCTATCAGCATATTTTCTCCTCGGGTAAACTCATCTACTCCTGAATCACCATAACTCTTTATGTTATAAATTATTTTCAATTATAATATTTTATTACTATGCTATAAGCTCTTGAGCCTAAGTCTATATCTCAAAATTCTTTTAACCATAAGAAATCTTCCTTTGTATGTGCTAGAGATACATCAAATACTAAATGTGGAAAAAATAAATCACAATCTTCTCTGCTCTCTAGAAATCAAACAAAAATACTCTTACTTTGCAATTCCCTGTTCAAATGATGGTACTAAAAGCTATTTTAGTAACTTGGATTGAAAAAGAGAGAAAGAAATATGGAATCAATCTTTACTTTTCCTTTTGCATTATTCCCTAAGCCAAATAATTAAAAGTTCTACCAAAATTAGTCTTTTAAATATTTAAATAGTTGTTCTACATAGGCCAAATTTTATAAAAGATAATGTTAAAACAAGAGATTTGGAAAAACTCACATAAAAGAGAAAGAAATCACCTAAAAACATGTAATCCTATAGAGACTATATGTCAAAAATCAGCATTAATTTTATAGTATATTCTTATTTTCTGCACATTTATAAATATATAATAATTATTACTATCTTACAAAACTAAAGAATTATAAGGCTTAAAACTTTATTTCATACATATTAAAAATGAAAATACTTTGTGCTCTATTTGTCTATGTTTCTATCTTTTCTTAACTCGTTTTTTTCAGAAACTGAAAAATAATTCATTATATGAATAGACATTTAGGTTGTTTGCCATTTTTATAACTTTTAAACATTATGAGAGTGAGCATATATCCTTATATATTGAGAAGGCAAAGATTATATGTATAGATATATATAAATATACAGTATATGCACAGACTTTACACACATATGTGTCCTTTGCTTTTTATAAAACAAAATTTTCACTTCAAGTATCAGCCTTTCCTTCTCATTTACTGCTGTTTTAATTCAGGGACTTGGAGCATCTTTCCTGAGTCATCATAACAGCTCTTTAACTGTTCCTAAGGCCTACAAGCTTTTGGTCTTTAAATCTGTTTTCCACATCACTAGCTGAATGTTTTATTTTATTTTATTTTTATTTTTTAGGACTCTCAGACTCTTGAATGAGTGTTTTATTTTAAACGGAAGTGAAACCACAATGGTCCTCTGCTTAAACACATTAATGGCCTCCAGAGAGGAATAGGATAAAGCTTCCTTCCCTGATTGGCATGCAAATCCTCCACGATCTTGTCGCTTAGTACTCTACATACACCTAAAATACCTTCCCTATGTTTTTTGACTACCTTATTTTCATATATCCCCTAAGGCTTAGCTTAGATATTACATTCACCAGGAGACTTTTCTAGAACCCCTCAGGCTGGTTTACATGCTCGGTTTTTGCATCTTTCACTTCCAAAATCCTGTCATTATTTTATTCATTTTAATGTTCTCAAAGAACAGGGACTATATGTCATGCCCAATCCCTCACATTCTGTAAAACATTAATAATAAGACTTTGAACTTAATGGAATTTGGAATTTGGGCTTTCAAGATTAATATAACCTTAGGTTACCCTGGACCTTGTCTGTTGTCTGAAGAAAATTCTAAACCATGAATTGTCCCAGATGCAGAATGGATATCTGTGAGTGGTACTTTGTAGCCTTCTAGCTCCTTTCTGTGGTCTCTCCACACTCCCAAACCAAGCCCCTTAGCTCACCAAATGTGTCCACCCCAGTCTGACCCTAGTTGGTCTTCATCTTTGCATCCATTTTACACTAAACATAGTATCTTATTTTACTTAGTGGGGATGAGATGCCCACAAAGGCAATGAAGAAAATAAAACTGACCTCCAGAGATTTAACTGTAGCCTCTTTACTAAGTAGGCCAGAGCAAAGGGTTATACAATAGTAGAGAATTCATTTAAACATATTTAATAGAGAAATAATTTATTAGTCAGTAGAGGAAAGATATAAGTTAAAATGTTTAAAAGTAAATTCTTAACAGCAAATTTTGGCATTGCCTTTCAATGTGCTACCTAAGAAGGAGGATCCTCAGTTGTGGACTTCTACATTCATACATCACGAAACTTTTCAACCTCTTAATTTTCTTGTTTTGATACCATATTCACAGAATGGGGGAATCTTCAAAGTAATTAATAACCAGTATAGCTCAACCGTCAACCAATGAGTACTACACTCAACCTAAATGAAACCAATTGTAAATTGTGAGTACAGTCACATCGGTGGCTGTACATAGGCTTTGTCGTATTAGTTTCCTAGCACAGCTACTGCTATAGCAAGGTAGTATAAACTGAGTGGCTTAAACAACAAAAAAGATATTATCTTGCAGTTCTCGAGACTTTAAGTCTGAAATCAAGGTGTTAGCAGGACATGGTCCCTTTGAGATTCTGGGTAGAATCATTCTTTGCCTCTCCCTACTTTCTGATGTAGACAGTGGAAACTCTGGTTCCTTGGCTTCAGGTTGTATTGTTCCAACATTTGCTTCGGTGGCCACATTGTGTTCGTCCTCTGCTTGTCTCTCACTTCTTCTTTTAGGGACAACCATCATATTGAAGTAAGGGTCCACCCTACTTGGGTGTGACCTCATCTTAAATTAATTACATCTGCAAATTCCCTATTTCTAAATTAAGTCACATTCACAGATGGCAGGTGTTAAAATTTAGACATTTTTTTTTGGAGGACAGAATTCATCCCATGATAGTTACCAAGAAACTATTTTTAATGCCATCTCAGATATGACTTACTCTTGGGATAAACTGTATTATCACATGGAATTCTAGAACTGTTATTAATAATGTCTGTCTATGAATTACTTAAAGAACTGATAAATTTTCTGAGAAAATTACCATATATGTAGGCTCATTTATTATGTGGAGTCAGTAGCAAATTCCTTAGACAACAAATTTCCAGAAGAGACCCTGAACAGACTCTGGATATTCAAATATTCTCCCAGGTAATAAATGTTTTATTGAGAGGTCATTCAGAAAGCAGCTTGTTAAAATTTTAGCTATAATCTTGGTAGGGTACAATTATTTAATACATATTTCTTGAGTATAAAAAAAGGAAAAAAATTGTCAGTAAAAAAAAAAAAATTCTTGTAATAAAAAGGTGAACATTGTCAAAATTAAAACTGAGTTACTTGGGTCAAGCCCTGACAAAATGAAGCCAGGGAACGCCATAAAAAGAGAGTTCTCATACATGATTTTCTGATAACAAAAGACTCTGCCCAAATCACAAATTTGCACAAAGACCAGCACAACCTTACGCAAAAAAACACTTCTACAAGGATGTGTCTTAGACCTATCTATCCTTGGACAAATATTGCGCTTGTTAATGATCCTTAAGCCAAGGAAAATTGTTTCAACATAATTTATTTCAAATTCCTCATTTTACCTTTAAAAACACTTGCCTTCCTCTGTCTCCCCAAATAGGCCAATAGTTTACTAGGCTACCATATTCCACATCGCAATGCTCACTTGTGAATAAACCTATTATCTTTGGATAATCTCTCTGTTGTTATTTTAGGCTGACATTATTTGGTATCCAGAAGCGGGACTCGAAGCGAGCCCACCTTGAAAGGATCAGCAGCCCCTGTGTATGTGTGCAATACGAACCAGTCTGTGAGCTCTTTGTTTCCATGCCTCCCTTCTGCCCTGAGGTGTCTCCTCTCTGTCAAGACTCCCTTCATTTGGTGAGTTCTTTTGACACTGTTTGAGATCTGGTTTGGATGAAGAATGCCTTAATTTAAGACAGTTCATCTCTCTTGGGGCTATAAAAGACTTTTTTATCTTTTCTGGAACGCTCTTCCAGGTATAAGGACGCTGTGTTTCTACAGACTACGCTCGTTTCTACAAAACTGATTTTCTGTCTGTGAGGACTTCATGTCTTTTCTGGTAAATTCACTTTTGGTTTCTTCTGTGCACCTGGTTTAATATTTTCTTTTGTCTACATGCCTGGTTTAAAATGTTTGTGAGCACTCTTTGTGGCTTTATTTTGTTTTATTACATGTGTCTAAAAAGGACTTCACTCTTTTATTTCTTTTTCCTCTGCTTATGTCTAAACATTTTTCAAGAGCAAAATTATTTTTAAACAGTGGGCATGGGAAGGCTACTAGAGTGGCCACCATCTATGAGGGACTTCAGTCTCTGAAGATAAAGTATCGGGCATTAGGATAAACTGGGTCATGGACAGGCAAGATTACCACGAGAGCACATAAGAATCTCAAGAAAACTCGGTGCAACTAGTGAAACCTTGATCACAGGTCAAACAACTAGAGCAAAGGCTATTTTCCAAGTAAAAAAATCAATCCTATTCCAGATATACTTGTCAAAGAAAAACACTTTGCCCAAATCCTTGCAGGTATAGACAGGAATTATAACATTTTTCTTTTGCTCTTGAGAAATTAATAAGAATCTGAATGGGATCCTGAAATTCTGAAGCATACTAGGTTGTCTAAGGACAAACTTCTTTGAGGGAACTCAACCATATATACATTCAGAATGTATATCTTTTCTACATGCAGGTTTCTAAACCAATGGACAGATTACATCAAGGAAAAGGTATGGCCAATATAAAATTATTTGAACTCTCCAAGTTTATTTCTTTTAGTATTGGTTTTTTATTAAAACTACTATAAAGTTAAACAGTCTAAATGTTATATGCACTATCTCTATCTCTATTTTTTTCCTCTGTTTACGCTGAATCTGTTGACTTTTTCATTTATCTTAAGACAAATTTGTTAATAAATTCAAGGCTACTTAAAGGTGTTTTTTTTTCCTTCCATCTAGTCTTAACTGAAGCAGAAACATTCAAGAATAAACTAAAAACAACTTTTTCGAGACTGCAAAAAGGGAAAAATAGGTTACAGAGGATTATTTTAAACTACGATGAAAACTGCTTCACCTTGAATTTGGTCCAAAACCTTCATAAGATTACCTATCAGGACAAATGAAAATCTTAAAGTTTAGCCATGTGAACAGGTGACCTTAACTTTTCCCTTTTTTAATTTTTTTTTATTTCAGCGTATTACGGGGGTACAAATGTTTAGGTTACATATATTGCCTTTGCCCCATGCAAGTCATAGCTTCAAGCATGTCCATCCCCCACACGGTGCATACCACATCCGTTAGGTGTGAATATACCCATCCCCTCTTGCCCCCTCCCCCTGCCCAACACTGGATGAATGTTATCACTATATATGCATGTAAGTGTTGATCAGTTAATACCAATTTGATGGTGAGTACATGTGGTGGTTGTTTTTCCATTCTTGTGATACTTAGTAGAATGGGCTTCAGCTTTATCCAACAAACATATGAAAAAATGCTCAACATTTCTAATCATCAGGGAAATGCAAATCAAAACTGCAATGAGATATCACTTAACTCCAGTGAGAATGTCCTTTATCAACAAGTCCCAAAACAATTAATTTTGGCATGGATGCAGAGAGATAGGAGCACTCATACTCTGCTGGTAGGACTGCAAAGTAGTATAACTTCTGTGTAAAGTAATGTGGGGTTACCTCAAAGAACTTTTCCCTTTTTATTGGAAATGTAATTTGGATTCGATTGTCTATTGTAAATCAGCACACGTATATTACTATGCTTTACTGTTTCATGACTAAAAAATTTAAAATAAAAGGTGTAAGATCTTTTTGCATTTGTATATGTATATATTTATGTGTGTTTGTACATGGTATATTTTGTGTCTACATGATAAAATCCCTTCAGGAATTCTATTCAAATTGGCTTACAGATAAATGTATGCTCATGTAAAATATACTGAAAATTGTTAAAATACATAGCAATTAACCCAAATCCCTTTTAGTTCACCTATCTAATGTAAATCTTTGATAAATAAACTGGTTTTAATTTTGTTGGTAAAATAAAAGAGTCTTCAAAATTGTTAGTATACATGTTTTGCCCAGGTTTGCTGGTCAGACAAGATTATATTTACCTCTGAAAGATGTTTTAAGGTCATAAATCTATAAATTGAGCCTAAGAGAAAAATTATTTATGTTTGTGCATCTTTCATAAATAAGATTTATATAATCTTCTGGTTAAATTAAAACAGCTGCAACTTCTGAGTTACTGTTAAAATCCTCATTTATTCCATTTTAAGATTCTTACTTGGGTGATAAATGCCTGATATTCTCAGGTTGTAAAAATGCTTAGCAGGAATATAACTAAAAATGGTGATTAGCTTTGCCTGATACATGTTAAAAATAAATTAGGTGCGTATAAATGAGATAAATATTTACAAGCGAACTTTTATGTAATTTAAGATCTTAAAGTTATTTTATTTCAATTAATTAATAGATATTCATAAAGTATCCAGGTCATTTCCAAGTAATTAAAATACTATTATAAAATATTAATTGCTGAACATAAATACAAGTTTATTTACTTTTGGATTTTTAAATTTTATAAAGAGATGAAAGACATTTAAGTCTGTTAGTAAATATGGCATTATCCACATTGAAATATTGTTCTATGAGAAAACACATATTCCTTGAAATTATGAAATATGTATTTATAAAATGTTGATATGAGACAGTTCAAAAATTGCTGATTTCTTAAATGTTTACTACAAATTAAAATACTAAGAGTTAAAAATTCTAATTAATACATATCATTCTATATACAAAGTATACAAGAAAAATAAGATAATGCTGTCGGTAAAAAAAAAATTAAAAAGACAAGAGATTTTTTGTTGTTGTTGTTAAAAAGGAATAATTTTATCCAAAGTAGGGGATTAATTCAAGCTACTTGAGAGGATGAGACAGGAGGCTCACTTGAGCCCAGAAGTTCTAGACCAGCCTGGGTAACATAGAAGGTGCCATTTTGGAAAAAATAAAATAAAATAAGAGGTAAAGTTCTAGGTTATTTAAAGGTTATTTTAAAATAAGAATTTAAGAAAAAATTAAAGACAAGGCAAAAAGATCGAGTAAGAAGGATACAAATTCAAAAAAAAGTCGCAAATATGAAGGTATATTTTTTTCTATGGAAAATTGAAAGAAGAAAAAGAATGATTTTTATATGAGAAGGAATCTTGTGTGGTTAATGACAAGGAAAAAAAGAAAAAAAAATTAAGATAGAATATTTGGCTGTTCCAATATAAAAAAAGAAAGAACTATAGGAAAAATCTAAAGGCTTGAGCAACCTTAAAATGTCTGAGAAAGTTATAAAGATTTATGGAAGATGAATCTTATAAAAGGAGATTTTATGTTTGATCAAGTTGATTACAATTACTTATAAGTTTTTCTGAGAATTGAGCATCTGTATCAAAAGTAAACTGTTGGCAAAACCAGAATCTTATCCTATATGTTTAAAGCAGCAAGATTTCTTTGCTTATTGATCTGCTTTTAATTTTTTTTTTTAAAAATTGCAGGAAGTTTTGAATTTTTAATTCTGCAATCGGTTTCTGTACATTTTCAACCATCTTCTGAACTGCAGCTTTTCCTGTTTTACTTTTCCACTTAGTTCCATTTTAATATCCCTAATTTCAGGTTGAAGTTACTATCTTCTTTATTTAAAACAGTAATTTCATCTACAGACCTAGAAAAAATAACTCTTCAATCTGTATGGAACCAGAAAAGACCTCGTATAGCCAAAGCAAAATTTTCCTTTTGAAGCTTTTTATATTATATCTCAGAAATTCAACTTTTGCTGCATCTTATTATGCGTATTTTGTAGGTCATGCATCATTGTCTTCAGATCTTTCTCCTTCTCTCCCTGAAAAGGTATATCTTTTTCCTTGCTGAGGTGATCTCTCAACTTCTCTGTCCTTTTTTTTTTTTTCAGTTATAACTTTGCTTATGGTGTGATGCTAAAAATGTTTGTGATAAAGGTCTAAGAGAGCAATGACTTCCTCAGAATGTTTCTGTATTCTTGGCTTTTCGTTTTTTTATTTTTTTTTTATGTGTCTGAATTGTTCTACGTAATCAGGCAATTTCAACTGATTTCTCTTTACTGAGATCCATGTATTCCCTTGAGCAAAGTACTGGTTATCTTGTTTACTTCTTCTGTAATATGGTGTATACTTATAAACCTAGGTACACACCCTTCCAGTGTCTGATTGAAATTAAATATCTTTTCATCAGGTTTGACTTCTAGTTTATCTAAACGGGCTTCCTATAAAGATAAGTAATTTCAGTGTAGAATATTTTTCTTTAACCTTTAATAATTGACCTAGGAAAACAAGAATTTTTTGTCATCAAAATAACTTCCTGTGCTTCACGTTGTCTTTATTGCTTTGATTGCTTAGGAAAAAAAAAATGAGTCATCTCTGTTAGAGGTCTAAAATAATTTTTTACATCTACGTAACTTTCTGTATTTGTTTTTGAAGTCTTTAAATTATCACTCTGGTTAAATAATTGAATATTATTTCGCAGTGAATTTGAGATCTTTTTTTGATAAAATGTTTTAAAATTTTGACATCTTTGGCAGGTTTCCCCATAATCAACATTTTAAATTAAGTATTTTTGACCTCAAACTAGCTTTGTGAATTTCTAGTCAGGCCCTGGAAACCCTGACGGATGTATCCCTCATCTTATGAAATAGATACTAACTGAATCAGCCCATTTAATATATTGGATTGTATGGAAAGCATTGTCACCTAATAAAGTAATGCTATACTTTCTTTAATTTATATGAATGTGGTATTGATGTAAATGTCTTAAAGATTAAGTAAAATTTATAGAAGTCTGATGGTCCTGGAGTGATATTTAAGTCATGATTCTGGTTTTTATCTTAAACTCATGTATGAAATAAAAATATTTAAATTTCCATGTCAATTGCATCATTATTATAAAAAAACACATTAGGTTTTTTTTTTTTTTTTTTTGGGACAGAGTCTCACTCTGCTGCCCGGGCTAGAGTGAGTGCCGTGGCGTCAGCCCAGCTCACAGCAACCTCAAACTCCTGGGCTAAAGCAATCCTTCTGCCTCAGCCTCCCGAGTAGCTGGGACTACAGGCATGCGCCACCATGCTCGGCTAATTTTTTCTGTATATTTTTAGTTGTCCAATTAATTTCTTTCTATCTATAGTAGAGATGAGGTCTTGCTCTTGCTCAGGCTGGTTTCGAACTCCTGACATTGAGCAATCCGCCCGCCTCGGCCTCCCAGAGTGCTAGGATTACAGGTGTGAGCCACCGCACCGGGCCAAAAAAACACAGTAGGTTTTTAACCATGGCTATTCTAATTCTTTTTCATCCACAATTATTGTTTTGCTTATTCTCTAAAGGCATCAGCAATTAGATTCATGGAAAAGATTCTAATAAGTACTACTAAAACAGGTTTCTGATAATGTTAACATCAATAAACTAAGAATTTCCAGATCTCTAATAAAGAAAATGACGAATTTGTGAAACTGCAAAGTGAAGTATAACAAGAATTAATTACATGAAACTAAATAAACTGATAAAAAAAAGAATTATGGGATTGTACCGCCTGTTTATTTAAAACATTGTTGATTCTTTGCTTAATGTTTTCTTTTCCAGATTTAAGATACCTATAATTTACAACAATTTGATAAAGTACACTTTTAAGATTTACTCTTTATTTGGGCCTTCCAAAATTCAAAAACTATTCATCAGTATTATTTTTATGAGAATATGGCAATTTACATAAGTTCAGTGGGGAATCTGTTTCCCCTTACAACAGGATACAATTGAAAACTTTGGTTATATTACTGATGTTTTGTTGAAATGTCACATTTAAATTATCTATAAGTACTACAAACAAAATCTGAAGTCTGCCGTGGTTTGGATTTCTAGCCTTGACAGGTATTTTTTTTTAATCCAATCTGACATTACTATGTGGTCAATCACTATTCTTGCTGCACTTGTGTAAGTTATTAAGTTAAATTGGATAAAAACTAAACTTTTTCAAACAAATTTTTCTTACTATCTTTGGTAAAAATCAGGATGAGCATAAAGAAAAAAAAACTATGTTTCCGAAGAAAAATAATATCTGTTATTAGATTGTAACTCTGTGCATTGTTTTTGAGTTTTTGTTAGCTACCTATAAACTAGACTGAATCATGAATCCATCTAAGTTCTTCCAAACTACTTTTCTCCCATGTAATTACTGAGAATAAAATTGCTCTTTAATGAAGCTTCATAAGCTGAAGCTGGACAATTTAGTATAAATTTCAAGGGACAAGCTTTGTGCCAATGCCATAACCAGACACATTCAAACTGCAAAACAGAATGGAAAATTGATGGCTTCATGCTGGAGACAGCCTGTTCCCATATGATGTAACATGACCCCCTCTAACAATGAGACTCTTGCACCTTTTAATTCTTCCTTTCTTGTGACTGCCGTTTTCACTTGGCAGGGTAATGGTGCAGTTCAAGTTTCACAATCAGTAGCTTCTGTAGGTAACTTGACAAAATATTAGACGCCTCATGCCAAACCTAAATCTTTACATGACCATAAAAAAATCTTTTGGTCCACCCAGTGAGTAATTCTAACAGCATTACATACAGCTGCTGCTCACCCTCTGCCATAATTCAACACAGTCATGGAATACTATATGATAGAATTGCTGTAGATTATCCATTGGTTAATAAGAAAATGCCTGTGCACTTACTAACACTGCATGCTGTAACTGGATAAATTTGTCTGGAGAAGTTTGAGACACAAATGCACAAAATAAGAAAACAGGACACATGGTTACAGCAGGTCTCATCTAGCTCACATTGGTCATTTGATTTATACAGTTGATTGCATTTAATCCTAAATTCATTGCTCAATAATATTATGCAAACTGGGATTATTGTATTACTATTAACTTCAATTTGTATTTTCCTTTTTAAACTTTGTAACTATTGTCTGTGAAATTTCTGCAGAAGCTCAAATCATAACAGAATGATGTTAGCACAGTGCTTTGAGATGATATCCAATGCTTACAGAACAGACAAAATTTAACTTAACAAAGGACTCCAGGTAGACTTAGGCTGAGAATCCCTTCCTCTAAGCCTCCGTGTTGCTCAAATGCAGCTAAAAGAGTTTTGAAACTGACTCTAGTCACCAATCACTTCCTTCCAATGTGGGACCAGAAAAACTGGGATTGGTCCATGCCTGCACCAAGGGACAATCAAAACCTAACCATAATGATTGATCAATGATGCTTCCAGAGAAAGATCTTGATCAAAATGGGGAAATGTGAAAGTTGTCAGAATTAAAATGGAATCACTTGTGTCAAACCCAAACAAAACGGATCCAGGAAAGGCCATAAAGGGAGGGTTCTCACACATGATTGCCTGATAATAAGAACTATCACAAAAAAAACCCTAAAACACAACCTTGCTCAAAGGCCACTGAAATTTTACACAAAAAATATTTCTACGAGGACATCTGAGTAGCAACTGCCTGTTCATACTTGGGCTGACGCCACCCTTGTTCTTGATTCTTGTAGTCAAGAATAATTGTTTCAAAATAACGTAGGTAGCCCTCTTAATTTTACCTTTAAAAACCTTTATCTTCCTCTGCCTGGCTGAATATGCCCATAGTTTATTATGACACTATATTCCATATTGCAATGCTTAGTCCCGAATGAACTCATTATCTTTGTAGAATCTCCCTCTGTTGTCATGTTAGGTGGACCAGAAACACAATTAAAAAACTAAGTCAGAAATGCATGTTGTTTTATGTACAGCTTTGAGGTTTTACTCACACCCAGTAATATGACCTTAACTTTCATACTAATTATATCCCAGGCTTTTCACAGAAACAGAATGAAGATGAATTCATCTTATCCTCATTAGATGAGTCTTTTATTTTTGTGAAATAGTGTATTAAAGGAAGTCAGTAAAACAGGAATTAGGAAATCATATGGCAAGAGAGAGTTCGAGTCACCTGGAATGCCTTTTCAAGCTGTACTTTGGGATTGTAAGACAACCACTCCCTCCACCATGACTCCCATGAAAGTCACAGGTTGGGGAGCCACTATTTCTGAAGGTTGTTGGTGGTCTTCCAGGTTATACTTTAATAAAAAAAAGAAGTGTTAAGAAATACTAATCTCAAGAATGATGACTCTGTGTATTAGAGTAAAAAGCATGAGATTCATCTAAGGCATCTATCATGTCAGTATATTTGCTTTTGTATTTAGAGAGGAAAGTGATTTTTTTAAAATACTGAAATGGGCAGAAAAATAATTAATTTTAAGAAGAAATATGTGAAAATTTATGAATGACAAAACAAATCAAATAAAAATATCCTGAAAGAACTACTAAGCATACTATGGGTCTCTATGTGGTGGAATATAAAGCTTTGGGTTTAATATGATTTGTTCTAAGCAGGGCTTTTTAAATTTTGTTTTCTCTTTGCTTTTGCTGAAATCATCTTAATTTAGCAATTAAAGAGAGGTAACACTTTGTGATAAACATCTGAATATTTCTGTTGTTTTATATTTGGAATAAGCTGCTGACACTGAACAAATACTATACTTAAGAGATTTTCAAAAAGACTTTTTGTTTTATAGAAATTGAAAATCTAAGGCCTTGCTATATTATTAGAGGGAAGTACCTCTCATAGTTCTAGAAAGCCATGTTATGAAACATTAGGTAAAATAATAGGAATCTTTTCTGAAAATGTTTGAGAAAATAGCTTCTGGCATCCACTGTTGCTTTGAAACAAAATATAAAATCATTCCAAGCATTATTTATGTAACAAGTTTCGTAGAGAAAATAACCTTTCTAGGACTTAGCAGCATTACGGGATACAAAATAACTTAAAATCTATGTCAAGTGTTGCAGCAATATTAATGAGAAAATCACTATAATAAGTAAAATATCTTGATCCCAGAGAGTTGTAATGTTAAAATTGTTCTACATTCCAAATGCACAAAGCTATACCTTGCATTAATTAACCTAAATATTGCTTGTCAGGCTTGGTATCATAGCACTGAGGGCTGCCAGAATTGTAACTGTGTGAAAGTCCTGAATTTTTGCCAGTTCTGGATGAATCTCATTAGCATATTCATAAGTCACAGCCTTGTGCAGGTGCCAGAATGCTGCAAAATGTTTTCTGTTTGTTGCAGCAATAGAAGGAAATAATAAATTAGCCTTAAAACCATTAATATATTATAAAATGTAACATTTAATGCTGTAGAATAACTGCAAAGGCTTTTTGGTAATTATTCTACATCAAATGAAGCAATACTTTTTTTATGAGTAATGTACCCAGAGTAGAGGAAATAACATAGAGCTTTTCTTGTATTAGATGAATTAGAAATAGATTTGAGTTTTGTTAATTGATCAGCTAACATTTTCTATATAGACAGTGTTTTATGTTCAAGGGAAAAATTAGAATTAAAAATTACATTCTTCATTATAATTGCATTTTTAAATACTTCATTTCTTAAACACCTTATTTCCACCGAAGAAACTGCTAAAAAGCCTCAGAAGTATTAGATTCATTACATGTTTCTAGACGTCAAAAAAAAAAAGCCTTACACACAAACACACATTTTCTCCTCTATTGCATTCATAAAATCAATGTCTTATCTACTCCGATTAAAACCTAAATAAGAGGTTTTGTTTTATTTTAGATTTTATTTTTACAGAAAAAAATCTATCAGAAATGAAATCTATTAGCTTGGATAACTCTAACATTTCAGTCCCATAGTATAGCATTGCTACAATATTGTTATAATAAGCATTTATAATTAAAGTTTGAATCTTGTATATTTTATTTATGTCTGTGTGTTCATATGAGAGATATATGTTTACCTTTAACACATGCACAAATGTACATGTACTTTCTGGACAGCTCTCATACATACATACACACACACCCCTCAAGAGACATTTAAATTTTCATACTATAATAATTTTATACTATAAGAAATAAGTTTCCAGGCTGAATGTGATTATAAAAAATATTAACTTATATAAAACATAGAATGAAATAAAATATAGACTAAAGTTATAAATGAAAATATTATTTTTGTTCACATTTCAATTAATTTTACTACACGTTTTAGTGTCTAATGGAAATTTGTGTAACCTGAAAGGATTTCTGAAATTAAAAGGGAAAATACCAACTTTAAGATCAACAGTTCTCTTATTTTTCTTTTTATATATAGGCATATTTCGGCTCTATTATGATTTAGTTTACTTAGTTCAGTTCATTTCAACAAACATCTATTAGGTACCTTTCTGTGTGCAAAACACTATTAAATGCTTTGGGTTCTTTAAAAAGGCTTACAGCATAGTGAGAGAGACAAACAGCAAATCTGAGAAAAATACAAAACATGCTATGATCAAGTTTTGCCTGGGGAGCTATTGTCTTTATTCCCACATTTACCAGTTATGAAAATTACCTTCTTAATTTAAAATGTTGTACTAGAAGATCAAGACTTCAGGAAGACAAAATGAACAAGGTAATTCTATCTTTCCATCTTCTAGCTTGAGTCATCAGACGGCAGAAGAGTACACGCAGACGGGAACATTTTGAAATAAATGTCAGTAATGGTTATGGATTTTCTACTGGCAGTAAGCCAACCGGTGTAAAAGAGAAAAACTTTTGAGCCTTAAGGTTCATGATCTTCAGAATCAGAATTTGTTATGTTTAGATAAAAAACACTAATGAAAAAGAATTCATTTTTGTAATCGTACTTGGAAATTTTTGAAATTGCTGGAATAATTCCATTACTACTCTGATTATGCATGGCTGTCCACTGTTTGCTGCATTCTTGGAATGAAAGCAAAATGGAAACACATTAGCAATATTCTCTGACTCTTGTCAAAATGTCTTTGCCTCTGCTCCTGATCTTGTGAGTAGCTATCCTAAAATTCATGTCTTACACTCTTATAAATTTCAGATTTGTGTTCAGATGAGAAAAATAATAACATTCCTACTTTGTAACTGTTTTTCTAATTTAATTGAACAAAGTCTATGGAGGCATTTTGGTCTGTCTATCTATCTCTTTTTCTCTCTTTCTCTCTTTCTTTCACACATACTGACATACACATACAAACAGCCCAACACAACTTAGACACAAAAACATAAAAAACAAATCGATCATGTTTATGTAATGGACATGATCTATTTGGTTAGTCAAATAGGTACCGCATAGAATTTAAAAGTGCAATATGGCATATGGATTTTGCTCATATTCAGAGTCAAATTACTTATTTTCTTAATTCGTATTCACTTGGTGTCAGAACTTTAGAAATGCAACTCAGCCAAAAACATATCTGAAGGTTTTTGTCTATTTAAATTAAATAACAGGCATTCTTGCTTGAAAGAATTTCTGATGGACAGAACAATACACTGGTGATCAGAATTTAGATTTAAAAAATGCTACACTTTAATATTAATACTAAGTTACCTCCTTGGATGGATATAATTTTATTCTTTGTATCAGTGGTCATTGTAATAGGCAATATCAAGACCAGTCTATTCGATGAGCTAGGCCTACTATTTAGGCATATAGTATATAGTTTGCAATTAAGATGCAAATATTTATTTTGGTTTAAAAGTTGTCTATAGCACATAGATCAATTTTTTTCTCTATCGATTATATCTTGTCTTGACCTTTTAAACACACTCAAAATTACACAGCCATATTTTAAGGCTCATATTTTTATACATCCAATTATTGCTTATGAAAATTCAATTTTAAATTGGTAATTTGTCATTATCCAGTCTATATTTTGGAGAAAAGAACTTTTTAATTTTCCCCTGAGAAAACAGAACATTAATTCAAGATTCTCCCTATTAAGTATGTTACCATAGTCTACAATATTTCTATACGAATAATGCAAATGCAAAACACGACTCTGCCACATCTCTTTGATTCTTTCTCTCATTTCTCTTAACCTCTATGTGCTTCTGTATCTGCTGTCACAAATCAAACATTCCTAGAGAAAAACTTTTCTTCAAGAGTAAAATAAAATGAATATAAAGGAAGAAAACCCCTTTAGGTCATATCTTAGGTATTTTATTATTTCTAGGAAGAACACACACACACACACACACACACACATTTTTTTCTCTGATTAACATTTTGTACTAGGTAAATATTACCAAAAATTGTCCCCCAAAATAAGAACTAAATTACTAAAGATGACATTTAGATCTTTTCCTAAATTCTGTGCTATCCTTCAGTAGCAAAGCAGTCATCTTGTTGAGTCTGGTTTGATAGGCTTTGGGGAAACTGTATCTTTCTTCTTAGGATGTGAAGTGAAGGCAGTGACTAATTGATGCTATTATTTGGCCTTCAGAGATCTGCAATCAAGATAACTTTTACTTAAAGTAGCTGGTTTTGTTGCTTTGTCTTAATGATGGAGGCAAGCCCTAGAATAGATCGTCACTTTATCTTTTTCTTAAAAGAGTAATTTTTCTTTGAAGCATCAGTACAAATATCCATATAACAAATATTGAAAACCATTGGAAATTAGACTCTCATTTAGAGAAAGAATAGATATTAAGCATTGATGAGAGGCAAATTACTCCGACTGTTACCTCTTGGAAAGTATTTCTTTATGCACTCATCAAACATATATTGAGTATCCACCTTGTTCCTGTCCCAGTACTATATCTGGGAATTAAAAGATAATAGAACAGAGGGTAATAGGTATATTATAATTCAATTATAATTAAGTTACGAAAATATAGAATAAAAGTATTAGAAAGCATTATAAATGAGGGCAGAAATTATCTAACACTACCTACTGTCTATGATCCAAGAATGACACAGATCACTTTATGATCTGTACATCTTTTATTTATTCATCCATATAACTTAATAATATTGATAGTATTATTTCAATACTTTAGGACAAAATATTGAGGATCACAGAGCTTTGGAAAATTGAAATATGATTCTTGACTTTCAAGTGGTAGAATCTTAACTGAGTTATTCCAAAGCTCATGGGTTTTTTTCATTACACTTGAAAGCTAAGTGAGCCTGGAATGTTCACAGAGGACTTGGCAGAAAACGTGATGTGTGATCCAAGACTTGAGGATAACCAGGATTTTGCCAGATGGTTAAGGTGTTGAAGGACATTCCAAGCCATGGGAACAGCTCATGCAACAAATGCAAATGCTACATTTGAGAATCAGTGACTTCTGTGTAGTTCTAGCTGTGTCAAACAAATTTGTGAAGGGAATTATAGTATAAGGAGCTGGCAGGGAATGGAAGAATCTTTTTTATTTTGTTGTAAGAACAAGTGGAAGGGTATATATATATTTTTTAAGAATTTAAGAATAAACAAACACCAAGACTAGAAAGAGGCAAGAAGCATATCATCAGTTATGTAACTAATAAAATATACTGGAATTAGGGCAGCAACCAAAAGGATGAGGTGATATAAACAAAATAAAACATTTTCTTGCACCACAGATAGCTCGAGAAGCACTGATTGAGATGATTTCGTCGCTGATTTGGGATAGGTATTGAAGGAAAGAGAAGACTGAAGATGCGGAGGCTCCTCCCTGTGGGGTGCATAAAGCTTGTCACCGTTATCATAACATGAATTTAAGAAAGACGGGAAGGGAGGTTAAAATTATTAATCAGTTTGAGCCATGTTTTGTGTAAGATTACCATAAAGCACATATAAAGTAAAAAGAGAAGCAAAATATAGGCTTTGAAGAACATGAATGTTTAAACTATAAGCAGAAAAGGAAAAATGATCAAAATACACTAACAAAGGTGGGGAGAAACATGGAGAAATTTTTCAGAAGTGAATCATAAAAAAATTATTTCCCACTAGGGATGATAAAAAATACCAAATACTGTTAAGAAGTAAAAATAATGATGACCAAAATAGGCCTACCGATTAAAAAGAAATTAGTACTTGTTTTCATACGAATATGGAAAATAATGAATTTAATGAACATGGTTAGGAAATGGGGTGCTTGAAAATGAGTCAGTTTTGTGAAAATAAAGGCAGATAAAGTAATCTGTTATATTAAAACGCTTGCATAGCAAAAGTGATTAGCAAGTAGGAGAGTTACCTCAGAGGGAAGGACAATAGAGTGCAAAGTTTCACTATTTGTTTACTGTTTTACACTGAGAAAGATTTAGATAGGTTTGTACTCTATAGAGAGGAAACTAGAAGAATGGGTAGGAAGAAAGGGAGGAAGAAATGAAAATGAGGCGGGAAAGGACATGAAGGAAGAAGGGAAGGGAGAGAGACTGAAGATATACGAGAGATATCAAGCTAAGCATTAAACTCTCAGATAAGGCAACGTGGGATGGGATCCAGAATGCAAGCGGAGATTATCCTGCAATGAAAAGTCTAGGAGGGAAATTTCTTGCTCTAAGCTTAGAGGAAAGAACACAAATATTGTGGTGATTTTAAAGGTAGAGAGGAAAGTGAGTTGAAGGAACTCTGACTCAACATCTATATTTTCTCTATTGTTTGAAAGAATGTCATTTACAGAGATGTAGGGAGCTGGAGATAGAGTGGGAGTCTGAGGAAAATGTAAATGAAATAGTTATTAGGAAGAATGAGAGAGGGAGGACACCAGAGAGAAATATGGTATTCTATTTAAACAATTCAAATGAAGAGAGTGTTAGTTCATTAGGTGTTCATCTGTCAACACAGACCAAATGATTTTTCTTTGTTGGCTCAGAAATAGTCATAATGGATGGAAAATATGAGTTAAACATCAACCAGGATTAGCACAGCTCCTGCAGGGAAAGGATGTACTTTTCTTTTCACACTCAATTAGTAATCAAAATGAATCCACATAAGACCAGTTGTCCATCTCTATGTGATTTTGAAGACATCCTTTGGTGCACTCATGAAGAATTTAGCATGAACATATATTAATTTCATTTTTGATGGAAAATTATCTCTTACTTTTAACTCATCTTGTACAACTGCTCACCATGCTCTGCAGAATCCTGAATCTGACCTCATCTGCTTGCACACTCTCCCTTCCTGACCAGCCACATCAGACACCTTGATTATTCTCTTTCCATCCTTAAAGTTTTGCCTAAAATCCTCTTCACACACAGTCTGCGCCACTGGTTCCTTCTCTTCACCTTCCAAGTTTCTGCTAATATGTCAGTGTCAGCCTTGTCTTCTACCAAGAAGCCTTCCCTGAGCATCCATGCTGAAATTGCTTACCATCCTGGAAATTGCTTACTCATACCTCACCTGTATCACATTCTAGCCACTTACTCAATTTTATTTTCTTTATATTACTCTCCCAAAATATGTTACATTAAAGCAAGTTTATTATTTTGCTGTTTTCTGTTTGGCTTCAAAGTTGACTTTATGAAGGCAAGGATTTTATTCACTCTGTAGTCCCTAGAAAATTGTTTGATAAACAATATGACTCAGAAAATTTTTAACCAACAACTGAATGAGTTGGAGAAACAGCAATTGCCTGACAATGTATAGGATTGTCCAGTTAGCTTCATCAGAAGGATAGTAATTAAAGAATAAGGATGAGGAACAAGAGGAGATGGAAGAAAAAGAGGAATAACGTTTGATTATAGATTGCTGTTACAAGCATGTATTTGGAAGATTTTTATACACATACTTAGAAAAACATCTCCAGTACTATTCTATGAAAATTTTAGAAAGAAAGTCAAAAGGAGTATATAATTGGAGTAATAAATCAATTTGTGTTTTATAAAATTCAATACTTATTTTTGTAGATTATAGGAAAAATTTTAAAAGGAAAAAAGGAGTTGTAAAATGTTTAAATGAAAGCTTTCTATAAATACGCATTTTGATGATTTGAATTTTTTGACTTCTAATTTTCCAAGAGAATAAAATTTAATTAAATATATGCCATTTAAATTTTATGAAAGTTCACCATCAATTCTTTGGAAGAGGTGCTATAGAACTCCCAAATCATCTTAATCAAATAAATTATTTCTTCGTTACCACAAAATATTTCCTAAATATTATGAATTTATCAACTTCAAATAAGTTATTTATGATGAGACTAGATCAAAAGTTTGACTTAGTAGACCAAAAAATAAATAAATAAATGCTTCCTAATTTGCTATAGTAGTTAAAATTTAATGACATTTACTTTCTTATTCCTTTTGCTTCTCCCATTAAACAAACATTCTTCATGAGAGAAATGAATGCAACTTTTTCTCCTTTAATAAACTTGGGTTTTCTCTATGTAATGGCAGAAATACAGCTTATAAATTCTGGTAAGTTCTTGAAATTTGGACAGAACATGCAACCATGCAGGTTTTCCTAATGTGGCAATGAGAATACTTCAGCCAGAATGGCATCACATTGATCATGACAGTCAGTATTACAGAAGAAAAAAGAGCCACTGAAAAATGTCCGCAATGGATTTTCTATAAAATAGGTAAATATCTGGTTTGATATAGGTTTTGTATATATTGCATTTTGCATATCGTTCCCTAGCTGTTTGGAGAAGAAAAAATAAAATTCTTATTTTTCTAAATATTTTAAACTCAGTCTAGATAGGACCAACTAATAGGACAATGTGAAATATCTTGTATATTCTAATTTCCCTGGGCAGCAAGTGTTTTTTTTTTTTTGTATCTTTTCCTATAAATCTCACTGTTTTTCCTAAAATGAAGGTTATTCTGATATAATTCATCATACAGCAACCCAAACCAAACAAAAACAAAAACAACAAATACAAAATTTACATAGGTCATAGTACTAATTGATGTTGTTGACCCAGGACAATGGACACTGCATTTAGTCTTTAAGTAACCTAATTTGAATCATGGAAATAGTCATGGACACTACCTAGTTCAAATCTATAAGAAAGGAGGCAGATATGTTAAACAAATAAGCTTGTAATCTAATTAATGAATCAATTTGAATTTTAAAACTTATACCTCATACTATAGAAATATAGAATAAACCATTCTAAGGGAAACATGCAAAATATTCCAAAGTATAATCATACTACATAACTACATAAAACAGTATAGAAAAGGGTATATAGATATTTCCTTTCAGAGAAGATATAATGCATACTGATAGTTGTAATTTGAACTAAAATTGTAAAATTGAAATAATTTCAAAGAGCTTACAGTGCATTTTCAATATAACCTAAAATGTGTATATAAAGCAAACACCTCTGTATATTCCTTTCACTTGATTCTCTCAGGAACACTTTTACTTGAGGCATATTTTAGATACTGAAAGACAGTTTTCTAAAAGTCACTTGTTCAAATATGCAAAGGCATTAGAGTTAGGATCTAGAACCACAGGTTTTTAATCCATTAATTTATTTGTACAGTCATTCATGTATTAATAATTATATATTAATACCTGTTATGTGTCAGATATACTATGTTGAACATGGTAGATTCTACATACAATTCTCGTTCTTATGCAAATTAACACACTTCATTTTTTAAAATTAAGATTGTAGTGGTATGATATAAAAAGGCAGCTGAGTAGTTATAAAGAGGAAATCCAGTGTAGCATAGGTCTGCAAAGGCTACCCTCAGCAAATGGCAGTGTTTATCCTATGCATGATATACTGGATTTTCACAGCTTTTCTAATTTCATATATTGTGTTTCGTTGCATGCCAAGACTTTCCAGGCATGAGACCTTATTTTAGTTTCAGGAAATGATGAGATTTTTGTTACTTTACTATTAAAAAAAAGTTTGTGTAGGAATGTCTCAGGGAACATTTTATTTGTATATAAGACTCCTACATTTGACTAAATAAACTCTCTTTCAAATATAATGACTCTTTCAAATATCAAGATTTCAAAATAGGGTTAAATTACAAATAATACACTGTTGTTATAATGAGGTAAAGGTATTTCCCACAGAGAACCACTCAAGTTTTTTCATTGTTACTAACAGCTAAAATGTGGATGAGAGTAGAGTGAAAGTTTGGGATGGAACAGTAGCATTGGGGCCAAATAGTATGTATTTTAATAATAGGTACAAGTTCAAAATGCACTTCAGAGTTCTCCAATTTTCTATACATGTGACTTAAGTAAGGCTGATCTAATCAAAAGGTGTGCTTACTACACGAAAAGGACAGGGCAACAAGGCATGGGAAGTTTGGTGCTAATCTTAGCTTTACCATTTCCTAATCGAGTAATTTAATTTCACTAATCCTCAGCTTCCTTTTCTTATAGAATAGAGCTTAGAGTACATAACTTGCTTGAGAAAACTTCATGGTATAATATGTGTGATTGCACTTCAAATACAGAGATATAAAATAAACCTAAAGCATTAATAGAAATGTTAATGAAAACAATGCCTTGGATACAGATTATCATAAACCTTTTTTGAAGACTTAAAATAGCAAATTATACAGGTCTTTCATTTCTCCGGACTATTTATTTATTTATTTTTCATCAGTAGGGCTCGAAAATATGAATCATTGTCACGTCATAGTATATTCCAAAGTTCTTAAAATATTTCAGTCTTCGTGCAACTTCTCAAGCTATATAGGTCAGATTATCATAATATACATCTCTACAAGAATCATAATTTTGTCTTAACTATTCAGTATGAGAATCACGCTTGTGGCAACCATGTAGAACCACATTAAAATGACTATCAGAATTGCAGACAGGTGCACTGGCGGAGGACGATTCCTCCCTTTCAACATTTAAGAAAAATTCCCTTGCCAACCTCTTCTTCCTGATGAGCCATATTGATGATGACGGATTTCAAAAGAATGAGACTGCTACAAAAATCAATGCATTTGCAAAATGAGCATATGTTAATTTCTGAAAATGACCAATAAAAAAAGGAGAAGATAAAATATATCATATTGGTCCCTAGCATATTACACCATATGTTCTAATTCAGGAACCAGGCGAAATATGTAATGTGTATATGGAATATAAAAACTACTTCTGTATACTTATATTTCTATAGGAAGGGGGAAAGCATATAAAGAAAACAGCACGGTAAATAATATCAAAAGGATGAGAACTATTCTCTTCGTATATTTGCTATTTCCTATAAATGTGTTCTTCTATGTTTTGTTCAACAAAATTTAAGTGATTGTAATAATGTACTTTACTCTCTTCCTTTAGGTGATGATTCTACGGGCTGGTTGATTTTATCGTCTAGAAAGTAACACTGACACAATACTCAATTTGTTCTCTCTGTAATCCTAAGTACTTGTTTCTCGTTTGTTAGTTTGCCCTATGTGATGCACCTGAGCAGAAACTGTCTTATGCCTGGGTTTAGCGAGTGCTCAGTAAATTATTCATTATTTTTCTTTAAATTGAAGGAGGCATATTTGATATCATTTCGTAAGACTTTTTAAAAATGAAAACCATCGTGCAAACATACACAGAGGCTTCTCTGGATTTCAGCGGTAACTGCTCTTGCAGAACTTGTTGCTATCTCCTTTCCAATTATACAAAAAAACAACCTATCTCCACTCTGTGTCAGATTCCGGAGTCTGCTTTAGGAATTTTCAGGCATCATAAAACTCTGCTGAATCACTTAACATTCTGCTTCAGTTTCTTCTTAAAGCATTTACTTTGTTTACTTTGCAGGCTTTGAATGCTTCAGCAGCTTTGATGCCCTTATGTCACTATCCATCCCCAAGCCAAAACCCTGCCCAGGGCAGAGCCATTGCAGTGAGTATCATTTGTATGCAGACAGAATAACTACATTCTGGACTCTTATTGTTGATGACTCCACTTTGTCAATGAGTGTGTATTGCTTCTAGGAAATGATGATGAACTGTTTAAAAAACCTGATTGAATATCTACCTTGAATATTTATTGTGAAACTATCTTTCATAGCCATAAAATTTATTGTATGCTACCACTTCTCTGAAAAACATGAATCCGATTCTGTTTTTCTGTACCTGTATTGAGAACACAATTATAAGATTGAATGTCTGCATAGTTGGGTCTTAAAATAAATGTTAACTTCCCACTTCACTTTGCCCCTCTTGACTTGGGTACTTCAAGCTCTTGATAGTTGATATGATGAAATATTAGACCTTTTTATTTTCAGAGAACTAAGATCTAAAAAGCTCATATTCTGTTTCTTCGAAATAAAATAATGGTCTGTTTCTTCGAAATAAAATAATGCTCTTAGTTTTTTGTTTTTTTTTTTTGAAAAGGCACTCTTGATAGTGACTAAGCTAAGCTGGATCTGGGACATGTTGTGCTGTCTGAGGCATGTAGTCCTGAGACAGAAAACATGGTGTACAGTGTAGCCAAGTTTGGGATAATGCAGATGCCCAATTTTGAGTTGGTCCCACCCAGAGTGAGTCTTTGGTGCCTATATGAAAATAGTCCAGTTTACTAAACTAATTAAGTTTAAGGACCTGAATCCTTAGAACCATAGTAGCGAAACTAATGAGACATTTTCCTGGTAGAATGAGGACTGACATTTAAGACAAAGCAGGACTGCAAAATTACCTCCTCTGGGCAATATCAAAGTGCATCTATTCCAGGCTCTCAGAAAACTAAAATTTTGAAAGATTTAATCATGACTAGCTTTAAGATATTGATCAATTTTATGGACCTATTATTTTCCTAAAATGTCCTCTTTTTTTCTCATCTGTTTTGTATTTTTCTCATCTTATGTATTATAATACATAAGCACCTCATTAAAATAATTACTTTTTTTGTGGGTGGGGTTGGCAGTGGAATGTTAAATTGTTTTCTAAGATTTATCTTTGAATTCTCTCATGGTTGCACTATATGCAAATAATGAGTATTCAAGAGTCTTTGTTTCTTTGCACCAACAAACTATGTATCTATGCAAATAATATGTGATAAATTAAAATCTCTTTCTACTGGCTTAAGATGTATCTTTTCTTTTTAAATATATTTCTTAGAGCTGAGCACAGTGGCTCACACCTATAAACCTAGCACTTTGCAGGCAAAAGCAGGAGGGCCGTTTTGCCTCAGGCATTTGAGACCAGCCTAGACAACATAACGAGATCCTGTCTCTACAAAAACTTTAAAAAAATCAGTCCAGCTTGGTGCCACATGCCTGTAGTCCCAGCCACTCAGGAGGCGGAGGCAGGAGGATCCCTTGATCCCAGGAGTTGGAGGCTGCAGTGGGCTATGATGAGGCCACTGCACTCTAGACCCTCTCTCTCTCTCTCTCTCTCTCTTTGTGTGTCTGTGTGTATATATATATATATATATATGTATATATATATGTATTAAAATATCTCTCTATATATATTAAGATATGTCTCTCTTCATATATATCTTAGATATATAGATATATATTTAGATATATCTTAAGAGACATATCTTATTTTCTCTTATTTGTACTTTTAAGGTTTTCTTATTTCTGTAAAGTCCTCCCACATCCAGTATTTATACTTACCACTAGCTTCTTAACTTTTAGTGTTCTAATGATTTTCTTCAATTTAGGACTTTCTAGAAAGACAAAGTGATATTGACAATATAGTGGACATTTTGAAATACTGTTCCTTCTCTCACTCCTCAATACACCAATTTAGAAATTGTCATAGACTCCACTACAAAATATTTTTTCAATAAGCTATCTCAGAATGTCAAAAGACTTCATAAATATTTCCTTATAGGACTTCGTTTTGTTAGTTCTGCAATAAAAATCAAAATTATTTGTCAAAATCAATTTTACAAGCTATATTAATAGTTGGAAGAATACTCTTATTTTCATCAGATATAGTCCAATTAGTTCATTTTTCTAAGAAAATATTGACAAATAAAGTTAAAGATCTATAAATAATCAAACTGAATTAAGAGTCTGAATTCCCAGTAATAATAATGTATAATTATGCTATTAATCTATAAAGTAGAGCACTCTAAAACTGATAAAAATATTTTCAAATGATTTTATATTACCTTAATTGGGACAGAATTGTAAATACAGTATGTGAACAATATGAATATGTGGGTATATGAATATATATACATGTGAATATATATGTATTAAATACACATCCATATGAATCAAAGACATTCAGAAAGAAGTATATTAAAATGTTAAAAATAGAGAAATCTAATATGGTAGAGGTTTATGTTATCTTTATCTGTTTATATTTGTTCATATTTTCTACAGGTACATATTATGCTAATAAGTAAAAATTAAATCCACTTGTAGAAAGAGAAGAAAAAACTTATATATTTTTTAAAGAATAAAAATGTACCAGTCTGGCCTTCTCAGTATGTGTTCTCATGTAGGAGATAACATTTTTTAAAATGTCTATTTGCACAAATAAACTGACTATATCAGACGTATAAACTCTAGTCTCCCCTATTCCAAAGTCACTCCCTGGGAATGAATCAAACAACAAAGATGTTTCCTGAACTGTTACAAAGAGTCAGGTGCCATTTAGATTCATTCAGCACCATCAAAGAGCTGAATGAATCCCAGAGGCCCCAGATTAAGGCGACATGTGGGCCATCAACTCCACAGGCACCTGCTAAGTAGCATCTTTGTGCACACTTCAAGCATTTCTTGGAAACTTTTAAGCTATGTATGTGACCGATGAGCAATTCCCCTGACTTCAATGGCAAAAATAAAAGGGGGACAAAGGAGGTCACTTCCTCTTTGTACTCAGTTAGTAAAACAAGTCTCAAATTGAACATTTGGACCATTTTACTTCTAACATTGCCTTAGTACCCTTAGTACACACTTCATCTTTTTGCAGGAATTGGTCTTAAAAATCATAAAATCTCAGACTTTCAACAGATTTTTACAAATCATTTGGACATCTGAGTCTTAAATTTTAAGTTCACAGAAATTATCTGGAGATATTGTTAAAATGAATTTCCTGGGCTCCACCCTCAGAAATTCTGATTTGATGCTAGGAATGTATACAGTAAATAACATTTCCAGTGTAACTAGGACTCAGGTGGCCCATGGAGCATATTTTGTGGGCTTGAACAGTGAACAAATGTTTTTATTATCAAAGAAAGGAGAAAATAATCAATCATTAGCAATTTTAAACTTACATTTACATCGTAAAATGATTAATATCTTTGGTTTACACACTCAGGTGACTTTCATATTCTCTTTTATGTACACATCATTCCAGAGCTACCCAGAGATATCTAAATAAAAAATTGAAAACACAACAAAACCAACTAAAAGCAAAATCACCCTAGTAGATCAGTTTAATAAAGCCAATATAACCAGCTTCGATAGGCCCTCATCTTTTTTAAAAAGACCCGTAAGTATTATGTGATTTTGGAAAAGGAATCCAAAAGCTCAATTGGTTTGTAACACATTCTAAAGCAGAGGAAACTCAACCACTAGTCTCAGTAGCCCGAGGGCTCACACTATTTTTAACATTCTATGAACTGTTTTACTTTCTTTTAAGGTTAAAACAACAATTTAACTTTTAAGTGGAAGAAAATAATTTAATATATATCTTTAATGTATTTGTCTTCATACCAACGTAAACATCATATATATTTTTAATGAAGAAAGGGAACATGAGGGCAAAGATGCTTAGAGTCCATGAAGGCCAATTCTTGCCCACCGCTTTAAGTACCCAAACTTGTTCTTAGGAAATAGTCTTGTCACCCTAACAGACATTCAATTCTGTCCTTGCTAGTCCTGGACTCTCAACGCTTCCTCACCACATGTCCTTGTTTGTGCTTCACAACAGTCAAGCTCAGCTGATTGACATCACCAAAAACGTGTGAAATAACTTACTTGGGCTTCAAATTGCCTGTCCTGAATTCTCGATACTCTGTGTCAATCACTGCCTCTAGCAGCAATTCTTAATCTTCTTTACTTTGTTCAAACTCCCAATCCTTTCTTGGTCCCTTATTCTCTGCAGATAATTTTCCATCATCAAGATATTCAAAGTCTTAAAGATAATTTTCCCTTTATATCTGGGCTCCTTCATACGCACAATCTTTACAGCCTTACCTTTGCTTTTCCTTTCTCCCTCTCTCTTCCTCTCTCCCTTCCTCCCTACTTCTAAGAGAAAATAAAATCATTTTTTATTTGTGTATATCCCTCTATTTTTAAATTTGTTTCTGTAGAATTACTAATTATCCCTGTTGTCATCTGTCTGTGTCCTTCTTAATAATTCTATATAGTTATTTACTATTGATAATTCTCATTCATTCTTTTAAATCACTGTTTCCTTGTCTTCCAATACACCTCCAAAGACTTATAATCTTCCATCTCTGCCTACATGAAAGAACAAATTCATTACATTTACAAGGTTATTCAAATTATATTTATCATGTCTCATCTCCATTTTTTCCACAGTTAGCTTATTATCTTTATTGGTGACTCTGCTCCAGGTTCAAAACCATGGATCATTTCCGATTTCTGGTTATTTTGCCCCATATATATATTAATATATAATAATTTTCCAAGGTCTAGCAAATTCTACATCCACAATATATCTCCCATATATTTATATTTTATCTTGACCTCTTAAAATCAGATTTAAACTACTTGTGAAATATTAGCATATTCATTCTTCCATATCCTCATTCTGATCTATTATACACAATGAAAAATAATTTTAATTGATTCCCTGTTCAAAAGACTTCTATGACTCTCATTACTTTTAGTTTTAGCTTGCCTATGTTACTCCAATCTTGAAGATTTATGCTTCTGTGTGACTATTATTATTGATATTACCATTAGAGACATGAACACGAAGAACTTATGAGTACCATCATGGGGTAGAACCTAATAATGCAGATGGAATAGATTAACTTTAATTATGTGCTGCATATGTATAAGGAGAGTTAGGAAATCTATATCCATGTCCAGAGTTGTTTCTCACAAACAAAAAATATATAAGGATGGTTTTTTTTACCCTTATTTTGCAGGTAAGGACCTGGGACAAAATGATGTTAAGGAATGTTCATAATAGATTTCAAGTCCACTCCTAGCTTCGTGCCATCTTGGGTACGGCTTCTCCCTGCATGACCACTGCATATCGCATATTCTTCTATTATAGTGATTTTGCCGGTTTGGTAATGTGATTGAATCCCAATCAGCAGGGAGTTCCTAGAACAAGAATCCTATACTTTATTCTTTTGCCATCATACCTGACAAAAAGCTTGGCACATAGGAAGTATGAACAAAAAATGTTTTTTGAATGAATTGAATGCATGTAATTTTTTTTTTTTGCTGACAACTCAAATTGTTAAAGACAGGAAAATTATAGATCTATAAAAATACATAAATTCAAATTAATACAACCATTATGGGAAACAGTATGGAGGTTCCTCAAAAAACTGAAAAATAAAATTGCAAGTATCCAGCAATCCCACTGAGTATACATCAAAAGGAAAGGAAATCAGTATATTGGAAACATATCTGCACTCTCATGTTTATTGCAGCACTATTCACAAAAGCTAATATATGAGATCCACCTATGTGTACACTGACAGATGATTGAACAAAAATGTGGTATATATATACAATGAAGTATCAGTACTATTCAGCCATAAAAAAAAACAAAATTCTGTCCTTTGCAGCAACATGGATGAGGTTGAAGAACTTTATGTTAAGTGAAGTAAGCCAGGCACAGACAAATAAATACTGCAGGCTCTCGTTAAGATATGGAAGCTAAAAAAGTTGATATCATAGAAGTAGAGAGTAGAATAGTTACTGAACGTGAGGAAGGGTGGTAGGATAGCAAGAGGTTGTTTAACAGGCACAAAAGCACAGCTAGATAGAATAGAGGGAATAAGTTCTAGTGTTCTATAGCACTATAGGGTGACCAAAATTCACAATTTATTGTACATTTTCAAATGACTAGAAGACTAAATTTGAAACATTCCCAATACAAAGAAATAATAAATGTTTGAGGTGATGAATATGCTAATTACTCAGATTTGATTATTATACATTGCATACATGTATTGAAATATCACACCATCCTCAATAAATATGTACAACGTTTTGTGGAGACAGGTCTCACTATGTTGCCCAGGCTGATCTTGAATTCCTGTCCTCAAGGAACCTTCCACCTTGGCCTCCCAAAACTCTGGGATTATAAGTGTGAGCCATCACACCTGGCCCAGAGTTGGCTTTTGTTCTAGTGTTTCCTTATATTGTTTTTCTTCATTTTCTAACACAGTTTTAGTAAATCTTAAATATTTAAATGTTTGCGAAATAAAACAAAAAGAAATTGTGAAGTTGATTTAAGAGAGGAGCACAGAAACCCTTGTTTCACAGGAAATTAGTGACATAATTTAGCTATATTGAAATGTTGCATCTAAAACATAGATGCTTCACGGCAGATTCTAACATGAGATTACTGGAATTGATAAACAAATTCAGCAAAGTCTTGGGTTACAAAGTGAACACAGAGAAATCAGCAGCATTCCTGTAAGTCAACAACAGTCAAACTGAGAACCAAATCAAAAACTCAATACCCTTCACAATAGCAACAAAGGAAATAAAATACCTAGGAATACATTTAACTAAGGAGATAAAAGACCTCTACAGGGAGAACTATGAAACACTGAGGAAGGAAATAGCAGAGGATGTAAATAGGTGGAAAACTATATCATTCTCGTGGGTCGGCAGAATCAACATTGTTAAAATGTCCATACTACCCAAAGTGATCTACAGAGTCAATGCAATCCCTATTAAAATACCATCGTCATTTTTCACAGATCTAGAAAAAATTATTCTATGCTTCTTTTGGAACCATAGAAGGCCTGGTATAGCAACAGCAATCTTAAGCAAAAAGAAAAATTGGGAGGCATCCATTTACCAGACTTCAAGCTATAT